>JAENHJ010000117.1:12500-17500 GCA_025330945.1 Mucuna pruriens
ATAAACAAATAGTAGTAAAAACTTGTCAAGATGATCAAGAAGCTTCTAGTTCTAGTAATAATAGAGAAAAAGAATTATACATAGCTGATATAGAAAAATCCATGGAGATAATTTAAATGATAAGAGTGATAAAAAGCTAATACAGAAATTATAATGAAAGTACTAAAAGATTTATGAAGAACACTTACAAGTTATGAAGTATTTGAAAAGGAAGAAGGAAGGAAGTTAAAAATTTATAAAGGAAGGCTTTTGAAAGGAGGATTTGCTTCAGAAGAGAGGCTTTAGATGTGGTTTGCTTCGTGATGCCTCCTCCCTTAGAGTTCCTCTCTATTTATAGATGGAAAAAGTGGTTACAATTATATGTACATACCTAAAAAGTAAGCCTAAAGTCTACAATTATTGGTGCACCCCTAATAAGTTAACCTAGGGTGTCCCAATTATTGTTCTATTTGTACAGAGATATTACAACACTTCTGGATGGATTTTATCCAGCCACATTTTTTTTTTTACAGAAAGTAAGGCTATACCATAGCCTTTTTACATACATATCTTGCACGAAGTTTACAGCTATACAATTTTTACACGACATTAAAGTCGGAGGACCGACATCTTGATAAGAGAATCTTTGACAGTAATCAGATACACATCTTGAAAACTAATCTTCTTGTCTGTTGGTTTATTGTCTCTTTGTGCCAACAGCTTTTATTGGTTGAGCTAGTCGAACATATCTTCATTTCTGAGGTAAGGGTTAGACTGGCTTGACCCTTCATCTGAGTCATACTTGGAGCTTCCCCCTTGTAATGATCTTGCTTTGCTATAGAATTCTTCAGCGGTTGTTGATGCCGCTAATTCTGCCATAAGTCTTTGCTTTTCTAATAAAAATAATGATTCTTTGTTTAATTCTGCTTTTGGAGGTAAACCTTTTCTGAATTTATTATTTCTTAACCATTCTGATATTTTTATCTTGCTAATTATTTCAATATTGAACTTTCTCCACCATTTGACTCTTATTTTTCTAGTTAATAACTTCATGTCAGTTATTTTGTCTTCATATTCTGGTATGATCTTGTAATCCCATGCTAATATCCAGGTAATAGATTGTGATACTATGAAAGATATCATCCTGTATCCAGGCACGAATGTTGAACTTTCTTTGAAGTAATTGTATACCTCTGCCACTTGTTGAGGGAAAATGTCTGGTAATGGTCCAAAGTAATAAAACCATTTTATGAACCATTTTGGGAACTTCAATGGAATTCCTTTCTTGAACCAGACAAACCATGAATGCTTCTCTGGATGGACATAAAGTGTATTGTACCAAGCATCTATATAATCATAATAATTATATCTTGGAGGATTAAACTGTCTTGAAAAAGTTTTGGATTCAAACAAAGGTTGATTCCAGTCTTGTGGGGATAAGATATTGTTGATTTTCATCTTTGAAAATAATACATTTCCTTGATCATCTCGGGTATGTGTGACTTCTACTGAATCTGTATCTACCAAAATAAATTCATAGAATCTTTGGGTTTTGAACTGGTTATTTGGAAGGTAATGGAAGGTTTTTGGAAAAATATGGTCTATCAAGGTTTTTATGTCTTCTTTAATCATATATGGCTCTAGGGTCATAATAGGAATAAGTTCAGGTTTATCCATATAGAAATCATTTGAAGATTCAGGTGTTGTAGTAATAGGTTGAGATTTTGATTCAGTCATGGTATTATAATATAAAGGGATAAATCTATTTTTTAATGCTAAGGGATTTGTTGGTCTTGGACTTGGATTGGTTATCATTTGGGCTAAGGAATATTGGGATTTTGTAGGGTTTTGATAATTTGGTCTTAATGAAGGTATTGGACTTGTTGAAGTTGATGAACTTAAGTCTATCTTGCGCGATCCCAGTGGGGGATCATACTGTATTTTGGTCTTTTGTTTATCTGATCCCAGTGGGGGACCATAATCATCTTTGCTACTTGGTTTGGAAGCTTTGCTCATTGCTACCCTGTAAAAATTCTCTTGTTAAAAAATCTGGTAAAAAATTATGTTTTCCTTTGATATGCTCAATTTCAAAATCAAAACATGATAATAATGCTTGCCATCTTGCAAAAATATGTTTTGAAACTAAGTTTTGAACATCTTTTGTAAGAACACTGGGTGCAGCTTTGCAATCAGTGCGAATTAAAAACTTTTTATTGAAAACATCATCTTGAAATTTTTGAACACATAAAACAATTGAAAGTATTTCTTTTTTGACAGTAGAATATTTTTGTTGAGAAGGATGCCAAATACCCGAATGATATTTGACTATTTGCTCTTTTGAAGAGTTTGGAAGTTTTTGTTTTAAAACACCCCCATACCCAATGTCAGATGCATCTGTTTCTATTATTAAATCTGCATTAAGATCAGGGATTCCTAAGCAGGGTAATTTTTTTACTGAATTTTTAATTTCTATAATAACTTGGGTCATTTCATTATTCCATTCTGGAGGATTTTTCCTTAATCTTCTATATAAAGGTGCACATATTATTCTAATATTTGGTATAAATTCTGCTATATAATTAACACATCCTAAAAATCTTTGTAATTGATTTTTGTCTTTTATTTCATTTGGAAATTTATCTCCAAATTCTATTGATCTTGTGATAGGTATAATAGTTCCTTGGTTTATTTCAAATACTAAAAATCTTATTTTGGTTTGAAATATTTTTATTTTCTTCTCTGAAACTACTAAACCATTTTCTTTTATAAGAGTAATAAATTTTTCTAAATGTTCAATATGTTCATTTAGATTTTTTGAAAATATTAATACATCATCTAAATATACTAATGAAAATTCTGCATATTTATTAAATATATCATTCATAATATTTTGACATTCACTAGGAGCATTTTTTAATCCTTGTGGCATTACATTCCATTCATAATGCCCAAAGGGTACTACAAAGGCTGTTTTATATCTATCTTCTTCTTTTACTCCTATTTGATAATATCCTGATTTTAAATCAAATTTTGAAAATATTGTAGCATTTTGAATTCTTTTTATTAAATAGTTTTTATTAGGTAATGGATATCTAATCCATTTTAAAACTTTATTGAGAGGTTTATAATTAATAACTAGTCTTGGAGCTCCTCTTTCTACTTCAGAGGCTTTCATAACATAAAACCCTGTACAGCTCCAAGGAGATTTTGAAGGTCTTATTAAGTTTTTCTCTAAATATTCTTGTATTTCTTTCTTACAATAATCTAGATATTCTTTGTTCATTTCTATTGGCCTAGCTTTAGTAGGGATTTTATTTTCATCAAAGTTTTCTATATAAGGTAATGAAACTTCATATTTCTTTCTATGCCAAAAAGCAGTTGGATTTGTTTCACATATTTCTTTTATAATTTTATTTTCATATTTTTTAATAGTTTCTTGAATTTTGATAGATTTTAATTGTTCTTCTATTCTTTTAAATTTTATCTCTTTATTTAATAAATTAATTTGGTTTTTCTTTCTATCTATTTTTATTAATGCTTCTTCTAATAAATTTAATTGTCTTGTCCTAGGAGGTTTTATAAATTCAAAGCATATTTCTTTTCCTACTTTTTCTGTTACTAACCCTTTTTCAATTACCTGAAAAGGATATAATAAGGTTAAAAAGGGAGTTCCTAATATCATTGGTGTATTAATATTTTTTACTAATAAAAAAGCTGTATTAAAACAAATTTGATTTTTGCATTAGGTAATTTATATTGAATATGCATTCTTGATCCATTAGCACTTGTTACTCCTAATGTTTTTTCATAATATTTTGTAGGGATTAATCCTTCTTGAATACAATTTATATCTGCTCCTGAGTCTATTAATGCTATCATAGTAAATTTTTCACTTCCTAATATTAATGTTATTTCTGTATTCCATTTTTGTGCAGTTATTTTACTTAATATACTAATATAACGATTTCTTTGAACTTCTTCTTCATTTACTTCTTCATCTATTTTTTCTTTTTGTCTTTGTTTATTTATCATATCTTCTCCTTCTAATTGTAATATTCTATATTCTAATGATATATCATTTTCTCTTAATTCTTGAATTTCTTGTTTAAGTATTTTAATTTCTTCTTGTAAATCTTTTATAGTTATAGTTTGATTATTGTCAGTAAACCTATTCATTATTTCTTTCATACTAACATGACTAGATTCTCTTTTAGATTTCTCATCTTTAATAATTATGTCATTAAGTTGTTCTATAAATTCATTTTTCAAAGGAGATTCTTCTAATTTTTCTATTATTTTTATTAATGAAGAAGTTTGATCTCTTGTTAATACATTTATGGTTTTGCAATCATTACAGCTACATAATCCTGCTCCTAAACAATATTCATTTTCTTCTGATTCTGAAGATGTTGTACTATAAGTTTCTATTTGTTCTAATTCTAATTCTTCCTCAGATTCTTCTTCATTAGAGGTTTCTTCTAAATCTGATTCTATAAGAATATTTAATAAGTTTTCTTTTAATGATTCATCTTCTAATTGATTTATTTTTGTATAAGTCTACACTTATTTGCATAATGACCTATTTTACCACATTTATAACATTTAATTTCTCTTTTTTGTAGGTTTATATTTTTGTTTTTCTTATTTTTTGTTTAACAGGATATTGCTGATTTTGATTTTTATTAATTCTTTTTTCATTATGATATGTTCTCTTATATACTTTGTATTTTTTATTATAAGGTTTTTCTTTTCTAAATTTTTTCTTATGTCTAGTACTAGGGCTCTAATGGGTTCTACGCCATATTGATGACAAAATTTTCCTAATTCTCTTTTATTTGACATACTTTCTTTTCATTTTATTTTTGTAATCTAAAGTCAGTACATATTTGTATTCTGTTTGAACTACTATATTATGTAATTGTCCATAAGTTAAAGTTTCATACTTAATAGGATGTCCATGATATCTTTCTAAATTGGATTTTACTTTTTCTGCAAATAATTTAGGTAATCCAGCTATAAAT
>JAENHJ010000117.1:22500-75000 GCA_025330945.1 Mucuna pruriens
AAAGTAGATTGACAATAATTAACAAATTTATTGATTTTTAAAATTATTATTTTAAAGTTATACCAACAATATAATTAAATATTAGTTACAACTAATTTATACGGTCTATGTGACTAATAACTTTAAGAAATAATGGATATAAATATATATTAAAATACTCTTCTGATTATAAAATAAATATATATATATATATATATATATATATATATATATATTAAAATATCTTAAAGTAAATGTAAAATTATTTTATATTAAAGTATATCATTTTATTTCTAATACACTATGACTATTTTACCTATAAGTATCAATTTTATCTTTAATTCGTTATGTATCTGATGATCATGTAGTTACTGTGTAAATAAGTATCCTTCAATTATAAATTATTGATAATACGATTTTTTAAAGTTAATTATTGTAAAAATTAATAAATTTATTGTATAATTTGTTATCAAATAATTACACAAAACTGTTTTAATAGATAGTTTTCTTATATTCATGATGATAAAATTATTGCAATAGTAAAGAATTTCAACATAAATTGTAATAATTTTTTTTTAATATCGTACTAATAGTTAATTGAGGTTATTCTAATAAAAAAATTAATTTTTCATGTAATAATAAGTTTCTATTCAAATTTATTCTTATATTATAAATTTGAATCATACTTTTAAAGAAAGGAATTTTAAAATTATTAAAAAAGAATTAAAAAATTATTCCTTTGTATTTATTGTATTTCCTTGATTTTTTTCTGTATCAATTTAAAAAAGTTAAAGCGTATTTTTTATTCATTTTACTTATCTTTTTACTATAAAAAAAAAATAAATGTTAAAAATATAAAAAGGAAAAAAGAAAAAGTCAAAATAATGAACCATAACAACCAAAAACAAGCAAAATAGATACAAAAGGTAAAAGATAAAAAACAAATAAAAGATATATAAAAGGAAAGGAAAATTTAAGGTTCTGACATGAAAAAAAAAATGACAGAGCAAAATCGGTCACTTTATTTGTTTTTAGCTTTATCATCTAGACTCTTTAGTACAAAGTACAAACAATCCCTTATACTGCAGTCTGCGAGGAAGGCCAAGCAACAAGCATTATTTTCTCTTTTTTTGCCTCGCACCCCAATGGAAGCTTGGAGTGCATATATGAGTTGTGAGTCAAAAGGTATTTATGTCCTCCAATGCTCTCAATCACATGTTCTCCCAATGCTCTCAATCACATTGAATTTTTTTTTTCAATATTTTCACAAATTAAATAATAAAATAAGTGTGTTCTCGTTTGAGAATACAGGTAGTCCGTGTCTTGATGGCTTGTAGAGTCCAACCCCTCTCACGGGTATCACCCGATGTCTTATACCCCCGAGGAGTGGGTCCATGAAGGGATTTGTGTACAGGTAACTTCCTAACTATCCCGTAACTAACTAAGTGGAGCATTTTTCACATGGGAAAAATCTGGGGGGTGGGCCATCCTAGGCCTCTCCTTCTTCCCTTAATTCTGGACCGTTTTGAATCATGGGCCTGTTGGGTGAACTTGGGCTAGGATGGCTAGCCAGTACACAGCCCCCAAAGCTTTCAGTTTTAGGTCGAGAGCTTGCTCTGTGTCTTAGTTGTTCATTTGTTGTCGGTCAACATGCGGTTGGATCATTTCTTCGCTTCTCTTGAATGTGTCTCCTAGGTTACTGCATTTAATCTTGGGTAGTGTAATCATTGCACCCTATGCACGTCTTGGCTTACGTGTATGCATTAATTGCAGTTTATGGTGTCGTTTCGACGATTTTCCTTGCAATTTTCCATGTTCTCTTATGTGGTTTCTTGCCAAGGTATTTTCCAAAATCCCCTTGCTCCCGCAACTTTCTTTTGTTTCCTCGAAAAAGTAACTCTTCGACTTTCTTTCGCTCTCCGTTGCTCTCTTCTTCACTTTCATGTTGCTCTCGTGCTTCTTCCTTTCAACATTTCCTGGTGTTTTTGAATGGCGAGGCGAGGAGGTATGTCTTTGCCTTCTTTCTTAGTGCCTTTTGTTCTTTGTTTAGCTTTGGCCTTTGTTTGTGTTTTGTTTTTCTGTGTATTCATGCGGGTTTGTGTTTTGGCTTGGGTCCCCGGGTTTGACCCTTGCACTTGGCTTGCAGGAACCTCTCAATTGGGTCTGCTGAACCCTCCAATTTCGGTGGTTCTGCTGCTCAAGGGAGCGAGTCGTAGCGCTCTCCCTCCTAGGTGGCGGATGAGGGGTTTCCCTTTGAAGTCGTCTACCGTGAGGCAAGTGTAATGTCGGCCAAGGGAACACCTCTTGGCTTGATGTGGGGTGGTGACACTGTGTTCAGCTTATACGAATGTTGAGAAGTTGGTGGGGATGGCCGACGCCATCTGTCGGCGAGGCCATGGCCTGGTCACTATTTCTCCTTGCCGACCGAGGAGTGCGTGTGTGAGGGTGCTACCGATGGGGCATAGCATTATTTTTATTTTTATGAGACACTTTTCTCCAAGCTAGGTATCACCTTGCCTTTTACCACTTTCGAAAGCAGTAGAGTTTATGTGCTCGGAAGCATAGCCCCTACTCAACTTCATCCCAACAGTTGGGTCTTTGTCCGGGCCTTCGAGCTATTAAGTGAGGATTTGGGTTGAGAGCCTCCTTAGGGTTTTTTTTTCTGGTTCTTTCTACCCGCCGAAGCGGAGAAGGTGGGTTAGACGTCTCCGAGCAATCATCATGGTCGTCGGTTGATGAAACCCTTTTGTGAGAGTTACAAGCAGTTTAAGGAGAACTTCTTTCGGGTTTTAGAAGGGAGGATGGGCCGAGCGCCCTCTTCGATGCATCTGGCAATTCCTTCTTTCCCTTGTATTGGTCTGATCGGTGACGATTTTGATCACAATTGGTCGGGATGATTTGGAGGATTGAGAATATGAGTTTGTGGAGGAGCTCATTATTAATAAGGGTCATAAACCCCTTTCTTCTCCTTTTATTTTTTTGACTTGGTGTTTTTCTTGGGCACACAAATAAGGAAATTGTGTGCATGAGGGTAGAGGCGCATGCCTCACTATCCACCACCCTTGCTGTCAAGGCCATTCCAGTCAGCCGCACAGTTGACCGATGAAGTTGTGCAGGGTTCCGTGGCAGATCCTTGGATCTTGTCATTGAAGTTCTGGTGAATCCTCGTCCCAAATGAACTGCCACAGCTAGAGAGCTTGAGTCAAGAGCACCTTTCTAAGAGGGTGGCAAGGGACTTACTCTTTGAGTCCGTGGATGCTGGTTGGGAAGGGGTAGAGGTTTTGGCGAATTATGCAAGTCCTTCCATGTTTTCGCCCGATTACCCAATCGGTCAGGTGGTGGACCGACATTTAACCTGCACTAATGATCGGCTCAAGGTTAGGGATTTGGGGCTGTAGCGAAGCTTAGAGGCACTATAGAGGTATAGTAGCTACGATCTCGTTCTTGCTAGGGCCACGAAGATCGAGTTTGGGGACTTGTCCTCAAAGTATCAGAAAGCTGAAGATGCCCTAAAGAGGTTGAGTGTTGAGTATGCTGAGGCTCAGACCAAGATCAACAACTTCCGAGAGGCTAATGCT
Organism: Mucuna pruriens; assembly: GCA_025330945.1. Taxonomy (NCBI): domain Eukaryota; kingdom Viridiplantae; phylum Streptophyta; class Magnoliopsida; order Fabales; family Fabaceae; genus Mucuna; species Mucuna pruriens. The sequence goes on from JAENHJ010000117.1 coordinate 26,058, forward strand.
AGTCTCCAAACTGACCTCGACAAGTTTGTCGCCCAAATCAAAGAGTTGATGTTGGCTTGAGATGAGTTGGAAACTTCCCATGACCTTTTTTGGGCTGAGGTCGACACTTTGAAGAAGGAGAAGGAGAACTTGGTGTCAGCCAGGGGCGACCGTAGAGGAGGAAGTGTCGAGGTTGAAAAGGGAGCTGCAGGTTTGAGATGCGTTGTTGGCAAAGAAGGAGATAGTTGTAAATGAACGTGGCCTTGCCATCACTGAGAAAGATGAAGCTGGATTTACGTATTCCTTGGAGCAAGTAGCCTTCATGCACCTAGATGTTGATACCTCTACTACCGGTTCTTTCAAGGAAATTATGGATGGGAAGCTGATTGACATTGTGGTGGAGCCTCCTCTAGAACCTGCAGCGGATTGATGTGTGCCTGCATAGAATTATTAGGATAGTTTTGTTTATTTGTTATTGTAAGGGGTTTTGTATTGTTATGGCGGGATTCTCTTGAACAATGATTCTATTCTCTAATACATTCGCTTATTGCATATTTTATCTTTTAATTGTGTTTTATTCTCTTGCGTGCATGTTGTAGTGCTTTATTGTTTTGATTACTTGGGTGTTCATTTTCGATATGCGCTTTTAGGCTGGTCCCGCCTGTTTGGCGGGATTTCGTGGGACTTGCCCTTTTTCAACTTAATGTTTATCTCGACCATCCGTTATTAGTATACATGCGCCAAGCTTTATGTTTGGTTTTTTTTATGGAATTATCGCTTTGTTTTGATTTTATTGCGAAGGTGATTCATGCGGCCTTTTGGTCTTTGGTGATGTTTATGGTTTGGATGGTTGGGTTCGTTATTGATGTTAGTTTCCACGTGGCCCTAATACCTCGGTCTCCGACCTAGCATAATTTATTATGGGCAAACTACATTTGGTTGTTCAAACTTTGGAGGTATTTATTTATTATTAAGGCGACCGAGCCTGCATGTTAGGCCTTTGCACCTTTCTCAAGCATGAGGGGTATGTGTTGTGGAAATTTGCATCGGTTCGTTTCATATTGAATGCGTTTTTGGGGGTGGAGCATTGCGTTGCGTTTTGCATTGAATGCATTTTGATTTCTTTCCTTCAAACGTATTCCTGGATTTTAATGACGCATAAAGGCGTCGTTCAGACTCCTAGACATGCATTTAAAACACCTTTAAGGCATTGGCTTCGTGGGTACGTCTCCTCGGATATAAATAGGTGAGCCTAGGTTCTTGTTTCACTCACTCTTCTTTTGCATCCTTCCTCGACTACTTCTTCAGAAGAGTATGTCCTTTGGAAAACCTCCTCATTTTTTCTTTTCTGAGGTTCTTGCCGTCGGTTTCATGTGGTAAGTGAGTGACGAGCGTGTAACTATGAATGAGTTGTCCTTGTTGGGCGATGCGTTTCGCCTTGGTACCCAAATTGGGTATAGAGAGAGCCTTTATGAATTCTAGCATCATCATTGTTAGGGCCATCGGGGCCCTCGGCTTCTGGGGAAAATGGTCGCACTCACGTAACGAGGTCCCTTCTATTCTCCCGGGGGGGAATAGTGTTCATGGTCAAGTCTTGCGCTATCCCATTTGGAGCCCCAACACAAATCAAACTTGACCATGACAAGCGCCTTGGATATATTTTTTATCTCCATCATCTTCCTTCACTTAGTCAGTCTTGAATTTATCGCTCGAACCTTTTCAACCGTGTTTGCCGAAGGAATCGAATGTTTTCTGAAGCTTGAGTGGATGAAGCTAGCTCAAAGGAATCGAAGGTTTTCTATAAGCGGAGTGGACTACGTAGCTGTTGTAGCTTTGTAAGGCTAGATGTAGCTTTGTAAGGCCAGACGTTTTTGGGAGTCTCTGATCTGTTTCTTTTAGGTGGAAACGCCTCTTTCCTCTTATGATGTAAATCTTTTCGGTGTAATTTTCCTTTTTATGAATAAATATATTTGCTCATCTTCCTGTGTTCATCTTGCTGCCGTTTCATTTGCTTTACTGTTCAGACAAGAAAACTTAGTAATTGAAACGATGTTAAAGAATCAATAGAAAGGTGATGAGTCACAAATTATGCATCTTTTTATAGACCTAAGAAGGGTAGTCGAAGATTATTTTGTGCTTAAGGATCGTTTGTTAGCTGAGATTCATATTATGAACCTAAAAATAGAGAAAATACAAACCTATGCTAAATAGAAGGTCTTAGCTAATAAAAAGTCTTCTTCCTTTCTTCAGCAGGGATGAGCCGAGTTCATATCAACTAGAGAGAGTCGTCTCAACCGAGACCGACTCTGTCTCGGCTAGGCTAGGCCTTGCAGCCTAGCAGCTCACTGTAGGCGCAGCCAAATAAGGGTGGCCCAATGGCACTATCCACGTCAGCTATTCAGCTTAGAGGCCACCTCAGCTCCAGATGTCATGTCACTCTTGGAGAAACGTGTAACACAAGCTACGCAAGGGTAGAATAGGAAATTCACTTTTGTAATTTTGTTAGGCGTCGTAGTTCGCGCACTCTTGTATATATAGGAGTAGCTATCTACATTTTAGGGGTCTTTGAATTCATTCTCTACACATTTTCATTGAGTCCATTATCTCGCTCTCGTTTTTCCCATTTGCAGTGGTGCACAGTGCTACATTGGTGTTTCTCTCGATCGAGGAAAGTGCAGAGACTTGAGAAGCCGAAGTTTGTTAGAGGTGACCACTTGGGATTCCAATGCACTTTGGTGGATCTGATCCTAAGCGCCAAGCTACTGAGGTGAACCACCACCATCAACCATGGTGATTGTCATGGAAGATCAATCCATCGAATTGAACCACTGCGTTTGTACTCTATTTTCTGTTAATCAATTTCATTCTGCATTTCATGCCTTTGTTCCTCTCCTCTTCCTTAATTCATGATTTGATCTACGATTGCAATTGAACCATGAACAAAGTTAAACTAAGCCGATTGGAACTAGTTTAGTTAATTTCGTAGGTACTCATTTAACGATCGTTAATAGAGAACCTAAAATCAGCTCCGAACTTAATCCCTGCCAACTAATGAGGTAGCGATTGCGTAATTCCTCAGTATGGTAATGGAAGAACCTATGGCGATTTCCATAAGCATTCCCAAGGCTGACATGGACTGAGAACTAGAGTGAGGAACTTGGATTGGACTTGAATTAATGGAATTGAACACAAACACAGTTACATCGTAATAACAATAGTAGTTATATTGTATCAGTAGCATCCTTGCCTTTGCATTTATTCTCTGCAATCATTTACTTTTTCTCGTTTCCGCAAATAAAACCCCCTGTTTACTACCTTACGAGTCCAAGATAGAGATAGTCCATCTCTGTAGTGTCAGTTTTGCACTTAGCCGAAACCAAGTCTGATAAGTCTTTGTCGAGACCATATCAGCTCAGTTTCTACCGAGAGCAACTCGGCCAGTTGCCGAGACAAGTCAATACTCTACATCTCAGATTCCACATCATTTCACTTCACACCGAATCACAATTGAGCGCATTGTGTCCTTGAGAAAAATTGACCTAGGGTTGACTATGCTATAGTTAGCTTTAGTTATTTGATGTGTGTTGAGACGACTAAAAACGACCTTATTAAAAGGCAGGGAAAAGGAAAGGAAGAGTGTTAATTTGGAAACAAAGTGCTCGTAGTTGATTGGCCTAACTTTTTTTTTTTGGAGAAGAGACAATAATATTAAGCTTTGTTAGTCTGTTATGATTATAGATAGTGATAGTGTCGTTGGTTAGTGTGTTGGTCTCTTCTTTTAGTGATGTTGAGATCGGGGCTTGAGTCTCCTTTGCCTCAATGTTTCTTCTTTTTTTTTTTTTGTAGTTGTGTTCCCGTGGTTCTTCTGACCGTGTGCTTTCAGAACTTGATGTATTTTGGGTCCTTCCTTACTACGCCTGGATCTGGCTCTCACGAGTTCATAGGTCTTTCTTTTCTTGCCTAGATGGGACCTTTTGGTCAAGTTCAGGTCTTTGCTCACCTAGAGGGACCTTTTTGGGATGCCCTTTGCATGTGTTTTTTTGCTCTCACCTGACTTGGTTTTTTGACCGGCTTTTAGGTCTTGTGCTCGCTTGGAGGGGACCTTTTTTCGGTCGTCCTTTGCAGGTCTTTTTTCTTCATGCTTGGAGGGGACCTTTTTTTGACCGTCCCTTCGCAGGTCTTTTTTTCTTCATGCATGGAGGGGACCCTTTTTCAACTGTCCTTCATAGGTCTTTTTTCTTCATGCATGGAGGGACCTTTTTCTGCTCGTCCTTCATAGGTTTTTTCTTTATGCCTAGAAGGGACCTTTTTTTGGCCGTCCTTCGCAAGTCTTTTTTTCTTCATGCCTAGAGGAGGACCCTTGGGGCTGTCCTTCGCATGAAGATTCATAGTGTTCCAAGTTCGAGGTATCTTCTTGTATGTATGTCGAGGTGCACTACATTTTTCAAGCAGAAAATATGCTCCTTTTCTTCTGGCCTCCTCGATTATTCATAGTGTTCCGGACCCTTCCATATTGGGGTGAGCTTGTTGTATGCCCGGTCGCCTCTAGTTATCTTTCTCGGGACTAAGTCGTGGGGTTGGAAGTTGTCGGTGGGCTAATCTTTTTGTCGTTCTTTGTCGGGCGGCTCGAACCTTGGCAGCATACTCTTTTTACCTATGCTATTTCAAGCGCACCTCCTGCAACAAATCTAAATTTACTCTTATTTTGTCCTTGTTCTTAGCCTGTCGAAATAGGGTGGTCTCTATTGACGGCTCCCCGGATCTCGACTAGGATGACTACCTCTGATGAAGGTGAGGCGAAAAGGCGTTTCGTTGGTGGAGGAGTGAGGAGTTGTGTGATAAGACCAAAGGACTTGGGGGAGTTCTTGATCCATCTTCCTTTCGCTTCTTCTAGCGCCCGCAAAGTCCTCTTAGGATGACCTTGTTTGCTGCTTCAGCTTGTCCATTGGTTTGGGGATGCTCGACCGATGTGAAATGTTGCTTGATTTTCGGTTGGGTGTAGAAGTCTATCGTTGCCCGTGACACAAAGTGGGTCCTGTTATTCGATACTGTTTTGGCTAGCAGACCGAAACAATATATGATCTTTTTCTAGTAGAAGCGCTCGATCCTCTTAGCCGATATCGTGGCAATTGGCTTGGCCTCAATCCACTTTGTGAAGTAGTTGACGACTACGATTAGGTACTTCACTTGTCCTGGGGCTGGTGGAGAAGGTCCTAAGATATCCACTCCCCATTTGTGGAACGGCCACGGGAAGTGATGGCATGTAGTTGCTTTTGGGCAAGTTACCTACCTCTATGAATCTTTGGTACTTATCGCATCTTCTCACATAATCCATGCAATCTTTTTTTTCAATGTCGGCCCTAGCGATCTTGCTCACTAGTGCCTGGCCTTCGATGTGGGAGCCACATAGCCCTTCGTGGACCTCCTTGATCACATAACGCGCCTCTTCGCCTCAATGCATCTTAGTAATGGAAAAGAGAAACCTTTCTGTGTGCTGTTCTCCTCCTATGATGATGTATCTTGCTGCCTCTTTAATCAATTTTTTGACCTTTACTAGGTCTTCTGGTTTTATTTCGTCCCTTAAGTACGCCATCGGGGGACTCATCCATGTTGTTCGTTCCTCGATGCAACCTACTTGAGCTCTCCTTGGTAGTTGGTCGACCGATGCTCTTGTGAATGATTGACTTTTTTTGTACTCCTCTCTTCTAGAGGTAGCGAGTTTTGACAATAAGTCCGCCCTCTCATTATGTTCCCCTGGGTACATGGTGTAGGGTAAATTTCTCGAAGGCTATTGCTAGCTTGACAGTTCTGTCCAAGTACTTTACCAATTGGGGGTCCTTGGCCTGGTATTCCCCATTCACTTGCCTAGTCATTAGCTTTTAGTCGCTTTTGGCGGTCAAAACTTTTGCCTCCAATTCTTTGGCTAGTCTGATCTCGGCAAGTAATGCCTTGAATTCAAAGTGGAGCGATTGTTCTATCAACACCCCATTCGAGCCCTCCAATATTACTCCAACACCGCTTCCCACTTGATTGGATGCTTCGTCCACCGAGAGGAGCCATCCGCCACTTGTCTTTGCCTCTAGGCTACCTGCTGTCATTTTTGTGATGAAATCAGCTAGTGCTTCGGCTTTTATGTGACCCTTGCTTTCGTATGATATATCAAACTCAGAAAGTTGGATGCTCCATGCTACCATCCTACTCCTCAGGTTCAGCTTTCTGAGTACTTGTTTTATCAGCAAATCCGTCCTCACGATTATCGAGTGCCCTTGGAAATACATGCATAGCCTTCGAGATGCGATGACTAGGGAGAGGGCCACCTTTTCGATTCTTTGGTACCTTCTTTCCACCACTTGGAGGATCTTACTTATAAATTATATTGGATGCTGCTTTCCCTCTCTTTCCTGTACCATTGCGAAGCTTACTGCTTCTTCCGCTACCGAGATGTATATTACGAGGGGGATCTTGGGTGTTGGCTTTGTCAATATCGAGGGGGTGGGGGGTAGCTAGCGTCACCTTCAACCTCAAGAACGCCTCCTCGCTCTCTATTGTCCACACAAAGGCGTCTCCCTTTTTTAGGGTATTGAATATTGGGGCGGTTGTCTCGACTGACCAAGATAGAAACCGTGAGAGTGTCGTGATCCTTCCGATCAGTTGCTGCACTTCCTTGACTATCATTGGGCTTCGCATGTTTATGATGGCTTGACATTTTTCTGGATTAGCTTCGATCCCTCTCTCGGTCAGGATGAATCCTAAAAGTTTTCCTGCTTGGACCCTAGAGGAGCACTTTTTGGGGGTTTAGTTTAAGTTGATGCTTCCTCAATATTTGGAACACCCTTCCCAGGGATTTGTAGTGGTCAGCTGTTGATGTGGATTTTACTACCATATCTACCACGTACACTTCCACATCCACTCTTATCATACCCTCGAACATTCGGTCCATCATACGTTGGTATGTTGGCCCCGCGTTTTTAAGTCTGAAGGACATCACTTTATAGCAATAGGCTCCCGCATCCGTTATGAAGGCCATTTTGGCCTTGTCCTGAGGGTGCATTTTGATCTGATTATAACTGGAGTACGCATCCATGAATGAGGGTGCCTTGTCCTGAGGGTGCATTTTGTCCTGAGGGTGCATTTTGATCTGATTATATCGATAGGGTCCTTTCGCACTCATCTTTGCATCTAGGGTTGAGGTTGAGATCTAACACATTTACATCTAGTTGGTAGGCCCTAGCTAGCCGTGAGCCGATTGTCAAACAATCCTCATATCAACGCCTTGCCACTCGATGGTCAGCCCACACTGTACCTACTTCTTTCCCCACTGGATATTTCATGCATAGATGGTAGGAGAATACTACTGCCCCCAATTTATTTAACACCGGCCTCCCGATGATTACATTATATGATGCCTCCACGTCCACTACCGTATACAGCACCGGAATGGTGCACGTGTAACTGCGCTCTCCAAACATGGTCTCCAACTTGATTCCTCCCCTTATCTCTACTTGTTCTCCGACAAAACCGTACAATTTTCTGGCGTAGGGCTCCATGTCGGCCGACTGCAATCCCAATTTTTTGTATGTCGATCAGTACAACATATTAGCCGAACTTCCTTGGTCGATGAGAACTCTCTTGACTTTGTATTTTGCCACCTCTATGGAAATTACCATGGGCTCATCATGTCTCAGGGGTTTGTACCTCATGTCCTTTTCGTCGATGAAATCACCGACGGCTGGTCCTGGCCAATTCTTTCTCTTATCACCATAATGTCGCTCACTTTCCTTTTTCGTTCTCTCTCTACTCCTAGGACGTCTCCTCCTCCTAAGATGGTTGTTATGACACCTCACCTCCGAATATCCCTTCTTTGGGGTGACTGACTCCACTCTCTTTGTTTTTCCCCTCTCGGTTCTTCTTTTGTTTCTCTTGGCCTTTCCCTTTCGTTCACCTTCTTTGTTGTCCTCGGGCTAGTTTCTGCTTTCTCGCTCTCCTTTTGGACGTACTAACTTAAGTGCCCATCCTGTATCAACTTCTCTATTTGTTCTTGTAAGGTACGACAATCCTCCGTTGCATGGTCACGTGTTCAGTGAAACTTCGCACCATTCTTGCATGTTTGGTCCCATTCATTGGCCTTTCATCTCCTGGGGAACTTCAGCATGTTGGTGTGGTGAATTTCGCGTAGTATCTCTGCCCTCTTCTCTCGAAAGGGTCAACACAAGGGGTGGTAGTCTCTTTGTCTGGTAGGGTATTTGTTTTCTCCCTTCGTAAATCGGTCAAGCTTCACTTCTTGTTTCTTTATTGGCTTCGATTTGATCGCCTTGATCCTCTTCTACTTTGATGTGTTTTCGCGGGTTGGATTTCCTCCATACTTTGTGGTTACCTCAAGGCGAGAGAGTCGTTGAACTGCCTTGCTCGAGTCCTTTTTGGAAAGCTTTCATGAAAATTTTTTTGATCGGGGTCATTTACTCGACTGTGGCGTTGTTGAACCAGGGCTAGGTAGCTTTTGAGTGTTTCGTTCTTATTTTGTTTGATGTCAAAGAGGTTCGCTACCTCTAATTTTTTCGTCTTGTTGGTAGTGAATTGAGAGGTAAAAGTATTCGCTAAATCTTTGAATGTTCGGATGGATCGTGGTGGTAGGGTTGCCAACCAATGCATGGCCATTCCCCGTAGGGTTCTCGGGAAGAGTTTGCAGCTCAAACGATCATCACCTCTGCTTATGTACATCTGAGTTTGGAAAGCCTAAAGATGAGTGTGGGGGTTTTGGCTTCCATCGAAAGGCTCGATGATCACTTCTCTGAAGTTTTGGGGAATGGGAGTCTAGTCTATTTCTTCACTGAATGATTCAGCCAAAAAGGTCAGGGAGCCCTCCACCGGCAAGGGGGTGGAGATGGCCAGCTTCTCCTTCGCAACCTTCGCAAGCAGCCTTCGCCGCAACTAGTTGGCATCGAAGCTCCTCCTCCCGCTCTTATGCTATCTTCGATGTCTCCTTATATCTCTCCTCGGCCAACCTATGCCTTTCTTTCGCTTCCTTCTATCGTTGCTCCACTTTTGTATTTAACCGGGACTATTCGTCGCTGCGAGCTTGTAGTAATGCCACTGCCTACAGTAATCACTACAATGTATCCTCCTCTGCTTCATTGGTAAAGCTGGCCGCTTGATTACATGTAACCGGCGTTGTCTCCGGTCTTACTCCCTTCTAGCTCCTGGTTGTTCGTGTCGGTCTCGAGATCTTGAGGCGTTAGGAAAAATTTCAACGAGGTCCCACGACGGGCGGTACTGTTCTCGTCCGAGAGTTCAGGTAGTTTGTGTTTTGATGGCTTGTAGAGTCCAACCTCCCTCAGGGGTATCATTCGATGTCTTATCATTCGATGTCTTATACAATCCAAAATCTTGAACTTTTGGCATTGCACGACCAACAACTTCATCTTCTTTATTGAGAATCTTGCTCGTACCATTCTTGCTTACCTTGTCGTCTTCTGTTGACACTTCTTATTAGCTACAAACCACTTTAATCCAACATATCCTCATTTCACAGATATGGATTTGATTGACTTGATCCTTCATCAAAGCCATCTTAAATACTTGTTCTAGGACTTGACTGGACCTTTTGTATTGTTTGTTGGAGTTCTTTTAAGGAAGTAGTTGCTGCTAACTCGACTATCAATCTTTGTCTTTTTGATAAAAAGAGTGATTCTTCATTTAATATTGTTGTCCATCATTAGATCTCTCTTTATTATTTTTTAACCATTCTAAAATTTTTGCTTTGCTAACCAAATTGTTATTGATTTTTTTTCCACCATTTTATTCTAACTTCTCTTGCCAACATCTTCAGATCTATTCCTTCATACAGTTGAATAATTACGTATTCCCAAGAGAAAATCCAAGTTATTGCCTGAGAGGCTACAAATGATATTAGTCGATATCCTGTTACAAATGTTGATTTTTCCTTGAACACCTCATAGGCTTTTAAAATTTTTGGAGGAAATATTGTAGGTGTTGCTCCATTATGGTAATACCATTTGATGAACCATTTTGGGAATTTTAGAGGAGTTCCCTTCTTGAACCATATAAACCATGAATGTTTCTCTGGATTGGTTAATAAAACTTGAGACCATGCTTCTGTATAATCGTAATAAGAATATCTTGCTAGATCAAAGGTTCTCGAAAAAGATCTCTCCTTGTACAAGGGTTGATCCCATTCTTGTGGAGATAAGATTCTAATGATTTTCATATTTTAAAATAATGTATTTCCATGGTCATCTTTATTATGAAAGATTACCACATAATTAGTATCAACTAAAATAAACTCATAAAAAAGTCTGGTTTTGGATGGATGGGTTGGTATGGAATGAGTATTTGGGGGAAAAATATTTTTGGCTATTTGATTAGGGTTTTCTTGGATCCATGGTTTTTCTAATACTAATACTGAAATTACTTCTTCTTTATTGACATAAGTATCTTAAGGATCTTGGGTTATGGTGTTCTTGAAGGTATTTGGGCTAGTTAAAATATTTTGGTAATATAGGGAGTAAACCTATTGGGAGAAGGTAAGGTTATTTGTGATGTAGGTGTTAGTGTCTTTAAAGCTTGGGCCATGGTAACTGGTATTACAGGCTTTAATAGTGCTGGAGAGGGTCTAGCCGATATTGATGATGAACAAGGACCTTTATTTGGTTCTACAAAACCATAATTTTTTCTACTTATTTGAAATGATCCCAGTGGGGGACCATATTGATCTTTTTCTACTTTATTTGGGATTAATGGATGTTTGCATAGATGCTTTTATAGTTCCTGATGAGGAACTATATTGTTGTTTTTTCTTTTCACTTTCAAGACTCATATTATCTTCATGAAGAACCCTATAAAAATTCTCTTGTTAAAAAATCTGGAAGGAAATTATTTTCTCCTTTAATATGTTCTATCTCAAAATCAAAACATGATAGTAATGCTTGCCATCTAGCAAAAATATGTTTTGAAACTAGATTTTGGACATCTTTTGTAATGAGGAGTAGCTTTGCAATCAATTCGGATAAGGAATTTTTTGTTAAAAACATCACTTTGAAATTTTTGAACACATAAAACAATTGAAAGTATTTCTTTTTTTATAGTAGAATATTTTTGTTGAGAAGGATGCCAAATACTCGAATAATATTTGACTACTTGTTCTTTTAAAGATTCTATAAGTTTTTGTTTTAAAATCCCCCCATAACCTGTATCTAATGCATTAGTTTCTATAATTAAATCTGCTTTAGGATCTGGAATTCTTAAGCAAGGTATTTTCTTCACTAAAGTTTTAATTTCTATAACTGTCTTTGTCATTTCTTCATTCTATTCTAGATTGTTTTTTATTAATCTTTTGTATAAAGGTGAACATATTATTCTAATATTGGGTATAAGTTCTGCTATATAATTTACGCATCTTAAAAATCTTTGTAATTGGGTTTTGTCTTTTATCTCATTAGAAAATTTATCAGCAAATTCTATAGATCTTGATATTGGAATAATAGTTTCTTGATATATTTCGAAACCTAAAAATATTATTTTAGTTTGAAATATCTTAATTTTTCCTTTTCAAACTACTAATTCATTTTCTTTTATAAGATTAATAAATTTTTCTAAATGTTCTACATGTTGGCTAATATTTTTAGAAAATATTAATATATCATCTAGACATACTAATGAGAATTCCATATACTTATTAAATATATCATTCATTATATTTTGAAACTCACTAAGACCATTTTTAGTCCTTATGGCATTACATTTCATTCATAATGTCTAAAGGGTATTACAAATGCAATTTTATATCTATCATGTTCTCTTACTCCTATTTGATAATATCCTGATTTCATATCGAACTTAGAAAATATTGTAGAATCTTGAATTATTTTAATTAAATCACTCTTATTAGGTAAAGGATGCCTAATCCATTTTAAAGCTTTATTTAATGGTTTATAATTAATAACTAATCTTGGAGCTCCTCGTTCTATTTTTCGATGCTTTTCATCACACAAAATCTGGTACAACTCAAGGAGATTTTTGATGGTCTTATTAATGTTTTATCTAAATATTCTTGAATTTCTTTTTTGTAATATTCTAGATATTCTTTGTTCATTTGTATTGGTCTTGCTTTAGTAGAAATTTTAGTTTCATCAAAACCTTCTATATAAGGTAATGATACTTCATATTTTTTCCTAAGCCAAAAAGCTATAGGATTTATTTCACATATCTCTTTTATTATTCTTTCTTCTAATTGCTTAACATTTTTTTGTATATTATTGAATTTTAATTTTTCTTTTATTCTTTTAAATTTTATTTCTTTATTAAGCATATTAATATGTTTTGTCTTTCTATCTATAATATTAATTTTCGAAATTAAAGATTCCTTTAATAAATTTAATTCTCTTGTCCTAGGAGGTTTTGTAAAATCAAAACATATCTCTTTATTTAATGTTTTAGTTATTAATCCTTTTTCAGTTACCTGAAAAGGATATAATAATGTTAAGAAGGGAGTCCCTAAAATCATAAGTGTATTAATATTTTTTACTAATTAGAATGAAGTATTGTAACAAATTTGGTTTTTACAAATTTTTGCATTTAATAACTTATATTGTATACTCATTCTTGATCCATTTGCACTGGTCACTCCTTTTAATGTTTTCTCATAATATTTTGTTGGTATGGAGCCTTCTTGTATACAGTTAACATCAGCACCTGAATCTATTAGTGTTGTTATCCTAAACTTTTCTTCTTTAATTATTTAAGTTATTTATGTATGCCATTTGTGAGTAGTTATTATACTTAATAAATTAACATAAGGATCTTCCTTATCTTCTTCATCTGTTTTTGCTTCTTCATAAATTACCTTTTGTTTTGTGTCTTTTTACTAATTCTTTTCCTTCTAATTCTAAAATTCTATATTCTATTCTATATCATTAGTCTTTAATTATTGTATCTCTTGCTTAAGAGTTTTAATTTCTTTTTGTAAGTCTTTTATTGTAACTTGTTGATTTATGGGCTTAAATCTATCCATTATATTTTTCATACTTATATTACTAACTCTTTTCTAGAATTTTCATCTTTCGTTATTAATTCATTTAATTTTTTTATCAATTCATTCTTTAATGAAGATTCTTCTAATTTATCTATTATATTTATTAATACAGAGATTTGATCTTTTGTTAATGTATTAATAGTCTTACAATCATTACAAGTACATATTCCTACTCCTAAATAGTAATTATCATCTTCTTCCTCTTTAGAGGAGGATGATGTATTTAACATTTCTAGTTGTTCTAATTCCAAATTGTCTTCAGAATCTTCTAAATCTTCTAACCCTTCACTAAAAGATTCTTGATATTCTGAGTTTATTAGTATATTTAACAAATTCTTTTTTAATGTTTCATCTTCTAATTCATTAATTTTTTGAATAACTCTACATTTATTTGCATAGTGTTCTATCTTACCACATTTTCAACATTTAATTTCTTTTCTTATACCTTTATATCTTTGTTTCTTACTAAATTTGTTTATTTTCTACAATATATTTTGATTTTTATTGCTAAACTTTTTATTTTTGTAGGACGATCTCTTATATTGTTTATAAGGTTTATTATAATGTGTTTCTGATTTTTGTTTTTTCTTATGATGAGCACTAGGAGCTCTTATTGGTTCTACACCATATTGATAACAAAATATTCCTAATTCCCTTTTACTAGAAAGTTTCTCTTTTCTCATTTTATTTTGTAATTTAAAATCAGTACAAACTTGTATTCCAATTTCTACTATAACATTATGTAATTGACCATAAGTTAATGATTCATATCCTATAGGTTGTCCATAATGCCTTTCTAAATTTGTTTCTACTTATTTTCGAAAATAGCCTTGGTAATCCTGTTATAAATTTTTCTTTCCAAAAACTGGTATACCCATCTTCACTCAATGTTACTTTTGATAAAATGTATCATTATACCATCTATAATCTGACATAGTTGGACAGTAAAGATTAGTTAATTGATTTGTGGCTCTATTTATATAAGCTTTTATGGTGGTTTAATATTACTAGGTGATGGTAGAGTACTACTATTTTCTATCTTATCTTTTGTTTGCCTTAAAATTTCAATCCTTCCTAATTGTTTAGTCACTACTTCTAATACAATATTAGAATAGTTTAGTTGTGTATGTACCTTTCTAATATCTGATTTTTCTACAGGTTTATTTGAGGTGGATATTTTGACTTTATTACTTTGTTATCTAAAATTTTCCAATTATTTTCTATTTTTCCTATTGTATTTATTTGTTTGTTAAAAGGATAGTTTATCTTTTTTTCCTACAGTATTGAGAAAACCAATTAAAGAAATATACATTAATTTCTTCCTTCTTCATATAGGCATAATATATTTCTCTAAATTTTATGGTTTGTTCTTAATTAAATGTATTGAAATACCATTCTCTTTGTTCTTTATTATATTCTGCTCTAAAGTCATTCTTTATCCATTTTTTGTCTATCTCAAAAGGAATCTCTTAAGTTAATGTATTTAATACTTGTGAGGCTATAGGAGAATATTCTGGAGATTCGGATTTCTCATAATACATTGGTTGTACAATTTTTTGGGTTATTTATATCTATTCCTCTTAAATCTAAGTTTACAGTTGATCCCTTTACTAAATGTCTTGAAGGTTATCCTTTAAAATCATTAAGAATCCATTAATTCTTATTGAAGCTTATCTATTCATTTTTAACCTAACATTAGGACCTTCTTGTATTATTTCTCTAATTTGGGTATTATAGACCTTTGGTTCTTCTATTATTTCTTCTAATAACCATTCTTCTGGTATTTTATTAGTAATTTCATTATGACTTAATCTTTTTGGTACTTGTATAGAAGATTTTCTAAGGTTTGCTTCTACTAATATTGTTTCTTCCCTAGAAGAAGATCTTAATGCTTCAAAGTTATAATTGATTTTTGTAATTTTATAATAGATTCTAAAATTTATTTGTATTGGTTCTGAAATTTCATCTACTATATCATCCGAAAGTTTTATATATAATTTTATTGCATTACTTGTTTTATCATTTCTAATATCCATAAAGAAATTAGGATAAAAATTAAAAAAGGCAAGGCCATCGTGTAAGTTACTTTCTAATATTGCAATTACTGAATCATTGAATTTTTTTTTTTAATCTAATATCTCTTAATATCATTAGTATTGGACTATACTCCTAGACGATAGTTGGGTTTTGCTGCTACTTATATTAATCCTAAATGAATATAATTATATCCTTCTTTTATATGTTTATCTGGAAGTTGTTGTTCTAATATGTAAATAGTTTGATTATTTCTTGTTCCTGGATAACTATATTCTATTACATGTTTTTCATCATGACTTGTTGACCAAATTTTGTGTTGTTTATAAACTTCACTTTTTTTAACAACTGGTATTGACCAATTATGTAATGAGTTTTCTATTTCTGCAATGTATAATTCTTTATCTTTATTACTATTAGAACTAGAAGATTCTTGTTGATCTTGAGGAGTTCTTATTACTACTTGTTTGTTTTTATTTTGTAGACTTAAATTACTAAATGTTCTTAAAAAAATAGGAATCTTAAGTTTTTGTCTACTCTCCATGCTATGAGACCACCACCTATTCAACCTAGCTGACCAACGGTCTCACTACCTTGCCCCAAGTTTTACTGTCGAGACCCCTAGACAAGCAGCTGACTAACGTATGCACACCTTTCGATGCTTCACAGAGAACTCTAGAATCACTCTTGATATACTAAGTCTCTAAGAAGACTTACTGATTTTAATCTAATCACTAAAAACTTTCAAGAGTAATAACAACTCTTTCAAGCTATCAAACAATCTATCTTTTGTTCTATTTCTCCTTTAAGATTTCTATATCTTAGTAATCTCCAGTTATATTCTTCTAAGTTAATATTGTTTTCGAAAACTAATTCTCTAATAGATTTTAGTCTCTTTATTTCTTTTTTAACTTCTTTTAGATCTCTTTTAAGTTTATAATGAATAAAGACTGGATTCATTATGATGATTATACATAACTATTCCCCCCAAGAAAATATATCTGAAGATACTGGCAAGAGAAGTCATAATAAAATGGTGGAAAAAATTCAATAACAATTTGGTTAGCAAAGCAAAAATTTTAGAATGGTTAAAAAAATAAAAGAGATCTAATGATGCTCGAACAACAACATTAAATGAAGAATCACTCTTTTTAGCAGAAAGACAAAGATTCACAATCGAGTTAGCAACAACTACTTCCTTAAAAGAACACCAACAAATAATACAAAAGGTCCAGTCAAGTCATGGAACAAGTATTCAAGATGGCTCTGATGAAGGATCAAGTCAATCAAATCCATATCTACAAAATGAGAATATATGATAACTTGTTTTTAGTCGTGTTCCGTTTATCAAATAAACTAAAGTTAATTATAGTATAGCTAACCCTAGGTCGAATTCTCTTAAGAACAATGTATTCTATTATAGTTAAGTGTGAAAATCAGAGTTCATGCAGAAAACGCTAAGTGTATAATGCCGACTTGCTCTCGACAAAGACTAATTCGATCCGGTCTTAGTAGAGACGGATCTAATAGGGTCTCGGCTAAGCGCAGACTCTTAGACAGACGCGATGGAGTTAGACTAACTCGGTCTTGGACTCAAATGTGGGAAATAAGGGGGGTTTGTGTTAAGTGCAGAGAAATAAACTAAGGACTGAAAGTAAACTAAACTACGCTAAGCTAACTATTGTATTAAACCAGAATTCAACCCATAGCCGGTCTTTAATTCCTTACCTAAGATTATATTCTGAATTAACCTAAAACTCTTACGGCAATCGTTGAACGTTTGTCCCTTGCCATACCAAGGATTTACACAATCGCTACCTCATCAATTGGTAGGGAGTATGTACATGGTTGATTTTAGGTTCTCTTACCTAACAAAGTTATTAAACCAGTTCCAATCGGTCCTAGTCTAACGTGATCCACTCCTCACAATGTACAATCGCGAAAAAGGAATAGCAGATTAAAGCACAGGAATTATAATCAAAAGACAGAATTGAAAACCAATTGCATTATTGAAAACAGCATTGAGTACAAGGTGAGAATTTAGAGATTTCAGAGAATCTGTCTTCCACGACGATCGCCTTGGAAGGACGGTGATGGTTCACCAATGATAGTCGAGACGTTGAGGATCGGGTCTACCAGAGTGCATTGGCTAGCCAAGCAGTCCCCTCTAACAACCTTCGGCCTCCCAATTCTTGACCTGCACCTCCTCGATCGAGAGAGATGCCTTACTAAAGCTTTGTTTACCACTGTGCTAGCTAGGATGCACCGTAATTGCTTAACTAGGTCTAAATTCTACTAAAATTCTACACTTAAACTCGTGCCTTACATGGCTTTATAAAAATGCAAGGTAGTTGTGGCTAAATCTAAATCTAATCCTACAAAATCAATGATTCCTTGATCGTAGCGGATTTCTAGCTAATAAATCTAATCATACAAAATTAATGATTCCTTGATTCTAGCAGATTTCTAGCTGATAAATCTAATCATTCAAAATTGATGATTCCTTGATTCTAGCAGATAAATCTAATTATTCAAAATTGATGTTTCCTTGTATGCTGGAGTGTTTGTCGTCGCTGATGTCGGTCCTGGCCAACTAGTCGAGCCAGAACTGCTTCTTTTGGGCCAAGATGTTCCTTTTAGGCCAAGATACTCTTGGCTTTCAGGCCTGCAAAACAAATCCAACCTTTTTATCAGTTAAAATCCTCATTTTTGCACAGATTTATATTTTTCCTATTTCTAGGCCCATTATTTGAATCTTGACTAAGACAAGGCTCTTAATCACTAAACGGTCTTAATAATACCCATATTAAGCCCTTGTGAGGTGTATAAAATACAACTTATCAGATCCCCACACTTATATTTTTGCACTCCTAGGCAAAATCAGATTTGATCATTCAAGGAAATTGAAAGAAGAAATATGTTTCAAATGAGTTTTTCAAGTTTGACAAACAGATTAAGCATACAATCATCCCAGAATCCAGATTTTCAAACAATCTATGAGAGTTACTTTCTCCACATCCAAAGCAAATAAGCAACCTACAAACATTAAAGAGTAACTAAGAAGTGACCAAGCTCTCTCTCAGGGCATATTCTATCAATCTCTCAAGTGTTTGGGATTGTATATACACTTAAACATCCCATGCAACCGACACTACCAAACTTTGACTAGCCTCTCCTTCTGCACCTTCAAAATCACATGCAATCATGATCACTAGGACTTCTTATCGACTTGTAATGTGGCCAAGGTTAAGGGTGGGATACAAGATGGTAAGTGAGCTTTAGTAACCATAGGGAAGGGAGGAGCAATGGGGAATGAGTTCGCAGCATCGAAGGAATCCCCCAAGACACTGCAGTTCTATTAAGAGCATTCTTGCTCACTTCTTTTCTTTCCCTTTTCCATTTTTCTTTTCTTCTTTTTCTCACTTCTTGTTTTGTAGCTATGTATTGTATTTTGTTGTAGCTTATAACTTTTGGCTGCTTTCCCTTCTTTGTTTCATCCTGCACTTGTTTTTCTTTTTTTTTCTTTTCCAAGCCATTTTGGATGCACTGCTCTTGCTATGTCCCCAGGTGTCTCCCCCACACTTGAACGAGACTCACTCCCAAAACAATTCCAAAGCTCCTCTGTCCCCCTAAGGTTGAGGTTGATCATGGTTTTTCGGCTTTGGCTTGTAATGAGCTATCACATTAGGAAGAAAATGGTTATTCAGGCTCAAAAAAGGTAAGCAAGGGATAAAATTTGCAAGGTAGGTCCATTTGGCTCGGGGCTAATTAGAAACATGGCCTAGATCATATCACTCCTGCATGTAAAACGAGATGTATCCAGAGAGTCAAGGCAAAATCTAGAGTAACTAGTCATCATGAATGCAAATATCACAAAAGAAAGGAAAGAATGGCAAGATGTAAAGTCATTATATATACAAGGCCTGAAAATTCTCACACGGATGGTTGCTCAATCACTAAAGGTTCCTCTTTTTCAGCTTTTCAATCACTCATTGCCCAAAGTTGCAGAAATTTCATTCCTTGTCATGTTTGAGAAATCTTCCCTCCAGGGTCATGCATACCTTTTTCTATTTCATTTTTGTAAAAGAAATCCATTTAAATCCTTTTTTAAAGCATTTTCTCTAGTACTTCATAAATCAAGAATCAGTAAGAAAAACAAATGAAGATGAAATGAAAACAGGAATTAAAATAAGGCCGAAGTTGATCCGGATCCAGCTGAGATGGAACTGGATTCGGCATAGACTCGGCTGAAACATCAGAAGCAAAAACATACAAGAACGAAAATAAAAATAACACAAAAAACAAAATTAACTACATGCAACGCACACACACAAAGTCACCCTCCCCCCACACTTAAATGATGCATTGTCCTCAATGCAAAACCGATATGCACATATGGGGCAGGGGCAATATGAAGAAAAAAACGTCTTCCTCAAGGCGAGAAGAATGTGCAAAATCTGATATTTAGTATTTTACTCCGCTCCTTTAGTAATTGCTTAGGGGAGTTTTCTCCTCATCCATCTTGCTAAGTTTAATATGATATCTTTTGGTGGCTCTTGGAACAAAAAGCTTAACAGTGAATGTTTCACCAAATGGCCATAGAAGCTTCTTAGTTTCTTCATATCTTAGAGCGATTCTTTCTACTGCTCAATCTGGAACTAGTTGATCATGAATACCATACTTGTATTGCCAACATCTCTCGAGAATTTTGGACTCCGTTGTCGAGATTGGATTTGGCTTGCTGAGTGTAGAGTCGTCTTTCCACGTGTTGTCTCGATTTTCCAGTAGCAGAGTCGGCTATCAGGCATACTCTTGGCATCTATCCAGTTTTGACCGCGAACAGACTCAGCTTCCATCTGCTTTTGGCCTTGGTTTGTTGCGTCAGTCTTAGCCTTTAGTCGCTTTTGACTATATTTGTCTAAATCAAACTTGGTATCTGTCTTATTGCTCGAGGAACTCTTGGCTCTTGTCTTGGCAATTGGGAACTGGCTCATTCTCAGCTTGTTTACAGTTGCGACTCTCGAGATTGGGCTCAGTGGTCTCTTGATTGTTTGACTCGGAACCAGCTCCTTCTAAGTTGTTGGACTTGACTCTGGCTTCCTTTTGGATGTTAGAGTCGAGCATCATTTCGTCCTGGTTTCTAGAGTCAACAAGATCCAAATTTGCAATCTTATCAGCAAGATCCAGGCCCTCAACCGTAGAGTCGGCATTTTCAGTCATATTAACATTGTCCGACTTATTAACTATAGAACCAGCATCCTCAGCCTTTCCAACAAGATCAGTGTCAGTATATCTAGGATTAGCAATCTTGGCATCAGCACACAGGGACTTAGTAATGTCAACAACAACACCTATAGGATCAGCTATCTCGACCCAGGAGCTTGGTCCAAAATCTAGACAAGGGACTCGGCACCCACTGTCATGTCAATAATATCAGTAAAATTAGCTACAAAATTTGCAATCTTAACCACATCAACCAGATCAAAAATAGTTGGCACACAGTTGTCAATCTCAGCCATCGCAATAGAGTCGGCAACAACAAGTATGGAGTCGGCAAAGCCCGGCACAATAATTGTGATCGCTGAAGGTTGCATAGCTACCACCTCAAGGTTAGTTATAACTCTTGTACCTGCATCTATATCAACATCATTGCTAATTTTGACACAATTAGCATCCCTTATTACAATAGTACAAGTATAGTTACAATCAACAGTAGGACTCTCTAAATCCGGAATTTCAGGAAATCCATAAGACACTTGGGCAGATTGTTGTGGTGGTAGCTCCTTGCTATTCCACCCGGTTATGCCACTCATACTTCCTTCTTGTGGATTGGGGATGGTATGAGACAGACTACATCCTAATCTCTCAGAATGTAGCTGGTTCATGGTGGCGGTTAGTTCGGTAATTTGTTTTTGGAAGTCCTATAGCTCTTGCAATGTGGTGCACATATCTTCTTGGAAGTCTATATTGCTTATGGGCATGTGGTTGATCTAGTTCCCCAAGGAGCTCTCCTTTTATGGGAGCTACATTTTGTTCATGGCCCTTGGTTGCGGTCTAAATAGAAGTGGTGGTTCTTGCAAAATGGGACAATCATGGGTTAGATGTCTTACAGAGCCATACATGCCACATCCATCTATGTTTCTTCCCAATCGCTAATTGTCAACAACAGTTATCCCATTCATTCCTCTAGATGTCATGGCTTCCCTATTGTCAAAATGATGAATGTTACCTACAAACTCATGTAACTTAGGCAACACAATTGTTAGCTCAAATGGATAATGCTCGTATGACCAGGCTTGTTCCCATTCGGGATATCGAGGACACCATGGTTGATACATCATGGCATCAATGTGCAACTTATTCCTTTCTTTATTGGAGCTAGGGGAAAAATTATCAAGACCAGAAGAATTAAGAATAATACTAGTATCAGAATGCACAAGTGTTGTTAACAAGATTAAAAATCAAAAAGAAAAACAAAAAGATAATAGAATTAGAAAAATAGAAAACAGAAAGATAACTGAATTAAAATAGAAAAAGCATCAAAAGAAGAATAGAATCAAAAACAGAAAAGTAGAAAAATAACAGAGACAGAAAAATAGAAAGAAAACAAAAATTGAAATAGAAAAACAAACAGCAAAAGAAATAGAGGCACAAAAAGGCAACAGAATAATGAAAAATAACAGAACAATCGCAAACTAGTCATAATGTTAAAAAAATGATGCATAAAAAGAAAAAAATCATACAAATAAATTGCAAAATCAAATATGCAGAAAAATTAGAGAATGTTTATGCAGAAAAGTAGATATGGTTAATGATGCATAAATGGTTTTGTGTTTTTTTTAGTAGTGAAACTCACATAACAGAATTTTAACACACACTTAGTATACTACATTAATTTAGGATCCAAACAGACAGAGACTCAAAACTTTGACGCAACTGACGGACATAGCATTCCATGCACTTGGGGCTCGGCTTAACTCAGTTTTGGCACACAAAGACACAAAAGAACTTGTGTCCCCAGCAACGACGCCAATTTGATAACTCATTTTTAGTTGTGTTCCGTTTACCAAATAAACTAAAGCTAACTATAGTATAGCTAACCCTAGGTCGAATTCTCTTAAGGACATGGGTATTCTATTATGGCTAAATGTGAAAATCAGAGTTTGTGCAGAAAACACTAAGTGTAGAATGCTGACTTGCTCTAATTTGATAACTCGTTTTTAGTCATGTTCCGTTTATCAAATAAACTAAATCTAACTATAGTATAGCTAACCCTAGGTCAAATTCTCTCAAGGACACAATGTATTCTATTATGGCTAAGTGTGAAAATAAGAGTTCGTGTAGAAAACGCTAATGCCGACTTGCTCTCAACAAAGACTAATCCGATCCATTCTCGGCAGAGACGGATCTGACAAGGTCTCGGCTAAGCGTGGACTCTCGAACAGACACGACGGAGTCAGACTAACTCGGTCTCCGACTCAAATGCGGAAAATAAGGGGGGTTTTGTGTTAAGTGCAGAGAAATAAACTAAGGACTAAAAGTAAACTAAACTACGCTAAGTTAACTATTGTATCAAACCAGAATTCAACTCACAACCGGTCTTTAATTCCTTACCTAAAATTATATTCCAAATCAACCTGAAACTCTTACGACAATCGTTGAACGTTTATCCCTTGCCATACTGAGGATTTACACAATCGATACCTCATCAGTTGGCAGAGAGTATGTATGTGATTGATTTTAGGTTCTCTTACCTAACAAAGTTATTAAACTAGTTCCAATTGGTCCTAGTCTAACGTGATCCACTCCTCACAATGTACAATCGTGACAAAGGAATAACAGATTAAAGCACAGGAATTATAATCAAAAGAAAGAATTGCAAACCAGTTGTATTATTGAAAACAACATTGAGTACAAGGTGAGAATTCAGAGATTTCAAAGAATCCGCCTTCCACGACGATTGCCTTGGAAGGACGGTGATGGTTCACCAATGGTAATTGAGATGTTCAGGATCGGGTCCACCAGAGTGCGTTGGCTAGCCAAGCGATCCCCTCTGACAATCTTCGACCTCCCAGTTCTTGACCTACACCTCCTCGATCGAGAGAGACACCTTACTAAAGCTTCGTGTACCACCGTGCTAGCTAGGACGCATTGTAATTGCTAACAGCGCTAGGTGTAAATTTTGTTGAAATTCCATGCTTAAACTCGTGCCTTTATAAACATACAAGGTAGCTATGGCTAAATCTAAATCTAATCCTACAAAATCAATGATTCCTTGATCCTAGCGGATTTCTAGCTGATAAATCTAATCATACAAAATTGATGATTCCTTGATTCTAGTAGATTTTTAGCTGATAAATCTAATCATTCAAAATTGATGGTTCCTTGATTCTAGTTGATAAATCTAATCATTCAAAATTGATGTTTCCTTGTATGCTGGATTGTCGTCATTGATGTCAGTCCTGGCCGGCTGATCTGGCTAGGACTGCTTCTTTTGGGTCGAGATGTTCCTTTTAGGTCTAGATACTCTCAGCTTTTAGGCCTGCAAAATAAGTCCAACCTTTTTATCAGTTAAAATCCTCGTTTTCACACAAATTTATATTTTTCCTATTTCTAGAACCATAATTCGAATTTTGATTAAGATAGGACTCTTAATCACTAAACAGTTTTAATAATGTCTATCTTAAACTATTGTGAAGTATATAAAATATGACTTATCCATATGTTTAATTAAAATGGTTTACAGTTGGACGAATAAAAAGTAACTGCAGAATCCTACGAGCTAAGCAAGAATGGTACGAGCAAGATTCTCAATAAAGAAGATAAAGTGGTCAGCTATGCAAAGCCGGAAGTTCAAGATTCCGGATAAAGCAAGAAAATAATTGTCATGTGACAACAAGTTTAATATTATAATAACTTTTAAGTGTTAGTCCGTCATTGAATAGGCTCCAGTGTAACAATAATTGTAACTTCTGTTCTGAAAATATAAAAGGGGAAGAACTCTAAGGTGAAGGCATAGGAGAAAAACACTTCAAAGATCTATCTTAAGAAACCCTTCTTTCTCAAAGTTTTCTTTCTTGAGTTATCAACTTCCTTTCTTTCCCTTCATCAATCTGCTTCAATCTTGTAAGTCATTTTTGTATAATGGTTCATATTTCATATATCTTGTTGTTTCAATAGTGGAAAATTAATATTATAGATAGAAAGAAAAAACATATTAATATGTTTAATAAAGAAATAAACTTTAAAAGAATAGAAGAAAAATTAAAATCCAACAATATGCCGAAAATTGTTAAGCAATTAGAAGGTTTTGATGAAACTAAACAACAAGATATATGAAATATGAACCATTATACAGGATATGTGAAATATTATTTAATTATTAACTAGGATTTTAAATTGGGTGCTATGCTGCTACAATAGTTATGTAGAAGAAAAGTCAGCGTAGTGAAGCATGTGGTTGTAGCAGACCAAATCGTGGGCATAGTGATGCTATGTGTTGATTCCAAAAAAGTCCTCCAAATAGAGACTATAAAGTGCTACACTTAACAGCTTCGCTGCATCACTACAATGACGAATGTAGCGAGGTAGAACAACGGTACAAGCGTAGTATAATGTTTTTACAATTTCTGGCAAGATTAATCATCGATTTTGATGGTGAAAATTTTGTACCTATTTTATAGATACTGAAAAAATATATTAATTTCAAAAAAGATATTATATTCAAAATAAAGATAACCAACTCATTCTTTTTATAAAATATTTAAGCTATATAGGGTTGATTTAGTCGTCAAAATAAAATAAAATAATATATAAAATGATATATAAATAAAATAATATTCAATATTTAATGTGCACTGGTTTATATGTTGTCTTAACTTACATGAATGAGATGCGCTAGCATCAAATACAAGTGTAAAAATTTACATTAGATCTCATTAATGGATGTTGTTGAATCTTATGTTTAAAATTATTTTACATAAAAAAATAAAAAGTGGATCACGTGGCACTTTTGTAATATCTAAATAGAAAGATTTAAAATAATTATCGTTAATCACTTTGTACCGGCGGGCCATCTTGTCCAAGATTCACCCAACAGGCCCGCGATCCAAAACGGCCAAGTATTAAGGGAAGAAGGAGAGGCCCAAGATGGCCTACCCCCTAGAATTTCCCCACGTGAAGAATACTCCACTTAGTTAGTTACGGGGTAGTTAGGAAGTTACTTGTACACAAATTCCTTCATGGGTCCACTCCTTGGGAGTATAAGACATCGAATGATACCCCTGAGGGAGGTTGGACTCTACAAGCCATCAAAACACAAACTACCTGAACTCTCGGACGAGAACAGTACCGCCCAACGTGGGACCTCGTTGAAATTTTTCCTAACGCCTCAAGATCTCGAGACCGACACGAACAACCAGGAGCTAGAAGGGAGTAAGACCGGAGACAACGCCGGTTACATGTAATCAGGCGGCCAGCTTTACCAATGAAGCAGAGGAGGATACATTGTAGTGATTACTGTAGGCAGTGGCATTACTACAAGCTCGCAGCGACGAATAGTCCCGGTTAAATACAAAAGTGGAGCAACGATAGAAGAAAGCGAAAGAAAGGCATAGGTTGGCCGAGGAGAGATATAAGGAGACATTGAAGATAGCAAAAGAGCGGGAGGAGGAGCTTCGATGCCAACTAGCTGCGGCGAAGGCTGCTTGCGAAGGTTGCGAAGGAGAAGCCGGCCATCTCCACCCCCTTGCCGGTGGAGGGCTCCCTGACCTTTTTGGCTGAATCATTCAGTGAAGAAATAGACTAGACTCCCATTCCCCAAAACTTTAGAGAAGTGATCATCGAGCCTTTCGATGGAAGCCAAAACCCCCACACTCATCTTCAGGCTTTCCAAACTCAGATGTACATAAGCAGAGGTGATGATCGTTTGAGCTGCAAACTCTTCCCGAGAACCCTACGGAGAATGGCCATGCATTGGTTGGCAACCCTACCACCACGATCCATCCGAACATTCAAAGATTTAGCGAATGCTTTTACCTCTCAATTCACTACCAACAAGACGAAAAAATTAGAGGTAGCGAACCTCTTTGACATCAAACAAAATAAGAACGAAACACTCAAAAGCTACCTAGCCCGGTTCAACAACGCCATAGTCAGAGTAAATGACCCCGATCAAAAAATTTTCATGAAAGCTTTCCAAAAAGGACTCAGAGCAAGGCAGTTCAACGACTCTCTCGCCTTGAGGTAACCACAAAGTATGGAGGAAATCCGAACCCGCGCCGAGAAACACATCGAAGTAGAAGAGGATCAAGGCGATCAAATCGAAGCCAATAAAGAAACAAGAAGTGAAGCTTGACCGACGACGAAGGGAGAAAACAAATACCTTACCAGACAAAGAGACTACCACCCCTTGTGTTGACCCCTTTGCGAGAGAAGAGGGCAGAGATACTACGCGAAATTCACCACACCAACATGCTGAAGTTCCCGAGGGAGATGAAAGGCCAATGAATGGGACCAAACATGCAAGAATGGTGCGAGTTTCACTGAACACGTGACCATGCAACGGAGGATTGTCGTACCTTACAGGAACAAATAGAGAAGTTGATACAGGATGGGCACTTAAGTTAGTACGTCCAAAAGGAGAGCGAGAAAGCAGAAACTAGCCCGAGGACAACAAAGAAGGTGAACGAAAGGGAAAGGCCAAGAGAAACAAAAGAAGAACCGAGAGGGGAAAAACAAAGAGAGTGGAGTCAGTCACCCCAAAGAAGGGATATTCGGAGGTGAGGTGTCATAACAACCATCTTAGGAGGAGGAGACGTCCTAGGAGTAGAGAGAGAACGAAAAAGGAAAGTGAGCGACATTATGGTGATAAGAGAAAGAATCGGCCAGGACCAGCCATCCGATGATCTCATCGATTTAAAAGGACATGAGGTACAAACCCCCGAGACATGATGAGCCCATGGTAATTTCCATAGAGGTGGCAAAATACAAAGTCAAGAGAGTTCTCATCGACCAAGGAAGTTCGGCTAATATGTTGTACTGATCGACATACAAAAAATTGGGATTGCAGTCGGCCGACATGGAGCCCTACGCCAGAAAATTGTACGGTTTTGTCAAAGAACAAGTAGAGATAAGGGGAGAAATCAAGTTGGAGACCATGTTTGGAGAGCGCAGTTACACGTGCACCATTCCGGTGCTGTATACTGTAGTGGACGTGGAGGCGTCATATAATGTAATCATCGGGAGGCCGGTGTTAAATAAATTGGGGGCAGTAGTATTCTCCTACCATCTATGCATGAAATATCCAGTGGGGAAAGAAGTAGGTAGAGTGTGGGCTGACCATCGAGTGGCAAGGCGTTGTTATGAGGATTGTTTGACAATCGGCTCACGGCTAGCTAGGGCCTACCAACTAGATGTAAATGTGTTAGATCTCAACCTCAACCCCAGATGCAAAGATGAGTGTGAAAGGACCCTATCGATAGAGGACTTGAAGGAAATCAATATTGGCACAAGCCCAACACACAAGATGAAGATAGGAACCACCCTAACCCAAGAAGAGGAGAGAAACCTCGTCTCCTTCTTACAGGAAAACTAGGACGTGTTCGCGTGTTCCTCGACCAACATGCACAGGATCAACCCCGAATTCATATGCCACTGGTTGTCGGTAGCCTCAGGCTTCAGGTTAGTCGCTCAACGGCAGAGGAAGTTAGGGGAAGAAAAGAGAAGAGTCGCCCGTGAGGAAACCAAGAAGTTCCTCACTGTCGGTTTCATTTGTGAAATACAATACCCCACATGGTTGGCAAATGTGGTAATGGTCAAAAAAGCCATTGGGAAATGGCGCATGTGTCTTAACTATACGGATTTGAACAAAGGATCCATACCCCCTACCAAGCATAGACCGTCTAGTAGACGAAGCTTCAAGCTTTGCACTTTTGAGTTTCATGGATGCGTACTCAAGTTATAATCAGATCAAAATGCACCCTCAGGACAAGGCCAGAATGGCCTTCATAACGGATGCGGGAGCCTATTGCTATAAAGTGATGCCCTTCAGACTTAAAAACGTAGGGCCAACATACCAACGTATGGTGGACCGAATGTTCGAGGGTATGATAAGAGTGGGTGTGGAAGTGTACGTGGACGATATGGTAGTAAAATCCACATCAACAGCTGACCACTACAAATCCCTGGGAAGGGTGTTCCAAATATTGAGGAAGCATCAACTTAAACTAAACCCCCAAAAAGTGCTCCTTTGGGGTCCAAGCAGGAAAACTTTTAGGATTCATGCTGACCGAGAGAGGGATCGAAGCTAATCCAGAAAAATGTCAAGCCATCATAAATACGCGAAGCCTAATGATAGTCAAGGAAGTGCAGCAACTGATCGGAAGGATCACGACACTCTCACGGTTTCTATCTTGGTCAGTCGAGACAACCGCCCCAATATTCAATACCCTAAAAAAGGGAGACGCCTTTGTGTGGACAATAGAGAGCGAGGAGGCGTTCTTGAGGTTGAAGGTGACGCTAGCTACCCCCCCCCCTCGATATTGACAAAGCCAACACCCAAGATCCCCCTCGTAATATACATCTCGGTAGCGGAAGAAGCAGTAAGCTTCGCGATGGTACAGGAAAGAGAGGGAAAGCAGCATCCAATATAATTTATAAGTAAGATCCTCTAAGTGGTGGAAAGAAGGTACCAAAGAATCGAAAAGGTGGCCCTCTCCCTAGTCATCGCATCTCGAAGGCTATGCATGTATTTCCAAGGGCACTCGATAATTGTGAGGACGGATTTGCTGATAAAACAAGTACTCAGAAAGCTGAACCTGATGAGTAGGATGGTAGCATGGAGCATCCAACTTTTTGAGTTTGATATATCATACGAAAGCAAGGGTCACATAAAAGCCGAAGCACTAGCTGATTTCATCACAAAAATGACAGCAGGTAGCATAGAGGCAAAGACAAGTGGCGGATGGCTCCTCTCGGTGGACGAAGCATCCAATCAAGTGGGAAGCGGTGTTGGAGTAATATTGGAGGGCTCGAATGGGGTGTTGATAGAACAATCGCTCCACTTTGAATTCAAGGCATTACTTGCCGAGATCAGACTAGCCAAAGAATTGGAGGCAAAAGTTTTGACCGCCAAAAGCGACTGGAAGCTAATGACTAGGCAAGTGAATGGGGAATACCAGGCCAAGGACCCCCAATTGGTAAAGTACTTGGACAGAACTGTCAAGCTGGCAATAGCCTTCGAGAAATTTACCCTACACCATGTACCCAGGGAACATAATGAGAGGGCAGACTTATTGTCAAAACTCGCTACCTCCTAGAAGAGAGGAGTACAAAAGTCAATCATTCACAAGAGCATCGGTCGACCAACTACCAAGGAGCTCGAAGTAGGTTGCATCGAGGAACGGACAACATGGATGAGTCCCTTGATGGCGTACTTAAGGGACGAAATAAAACCAGAAGACCTAGTAAAGGTCAAAAAATTGATTAAAGAGGCAGCAAGATACATCATCATAGGAGGAGAACTGCACAGGAAAGGTTTCTCTTTTCCATTACTAAGATGCATTGAGGGTGAAGAGGCGCGTTATGTGATCAAGGAGGTCCACAAAGGGCTATGTGGCTCCCACATCGAAGGCCAGGCACTAGTGAGCAAGATCGCTAGGGCCGACATTGAAAGAAGATTGCATGGATTATGTGAGAAGATGCGATAAGTGCCAAAGATTCATAGAGGTAGGTAACGCACCCCCGAAGCAACTACATGCCATCACTTCCCCGTGGCCGTTCCACAAATGGGGAGTGGATATCTTAGGACCTTCTCCACCAGCCCCAGGACAAGTGAAGTACCTAATCGTAGTCGTCAACTACTTCACTAAGTGGATTGAGGCCAAGCCAATCGCTATGATATCAGCTAAGAGGATCGAGCGCTTCTACTAGAAAAAGATCATATATTGTTTCGGTCTGCTAGCCAAAACAGTATCGAATAACAGGACCCACTTTGTGTCACGGGCAACGATAGACTTGTACACCCAACCGAAAATCAAGCAACATTTCACATCGGTCGAGCATCCCCAAACCAATGGACAAGCTGAAGCAGCAAACAAGGTCATCCTAAGAGGACTTTGCAGGCGGCTAGAAGAAGCGAAAGGAAGATGGATCGAAGAACTCCCCCAAGTCCTTTGGTCTTATCACACAACTCCTCACTCCTCCACCAACGAAACGCCTTTTCGCCTCACCTTCAGTACAGAGGTAGTCATCCTAGTCGAGATCAGGGAGCCGTCACCGTAGACCACCCTATTTCGACAGGCTAAGAACAAGGACAAAATAAGAGTAAATTTAGATTTGTTGCAGGAGGTGCGCGAAATAGCATAGGTAAAAGAGTATGCTGCCAAGGTTCGAGCCGCCCGACAGCAACGACAAAGATTAGCCCACCGACACTTCCAACCCCACGACTTAGTCTTGAGAAAGATAACCAGAACGACCGATGACAACAAGCTCACCCCAATATGGAAGGGTCCGTACAGAATAACTGAGGAGGCCAGCAAAGGAGCATATTGCTTGGAGCACCTCGACAGCAAGAAGATACCTCGAACTTGGAACACTATGAATCTTCATGCATATCTGATAAGCGGTTTTTTAGTCGTCTTACGCGCATCAAATAAAACTAAAGCTAACTATAGTATAGCTAACCTAGGTCGATTCTCTCAAGGACACAGTGTGTTAAATTGTGATTAGGTGTAGAAATTAGAGTTTTGCAGAAACGCTAAGTGTTGTGAAATGTCGACTTATTGCCGGTCGGCTTAGACAGACACAACGGAGTCGGGCTGACTCAGTCTCAAACTCTAGAAAGCAGTAAATAAAGGGGGGGTTTTGTGTTTAAGTGCAGAAAATAAACTAAGTGCTGAAAGTAAACTAAACTATGCTAAACTAATCTATGCTAACTATTGTACCAATTCAGAAATCAACACAATAAAGGTTGCCATTCTTACTTAGAATTATACTCCAAATCAACCTTAGATTCTTACGACGACCGCCGAACGTTTGTCCGTTGCCATACCGAGGATTTACACAACCGCTACCTCATCAGTTGGCAGGGAGTATGTACTTGGTTGATCTTAGGTTCTCTACCTAATCAGATTATTACACTAGTTCCGACCGGCCCTAGTCTAACGTGATCTACCCCTAACAATGTGTCACGGCAAAGCTAAAAGTAGATTAAAGTGCAGGAATTATAATCAAGAAACAGAATTGCAAACCAGTTATATTATTGAAAACCAAATTGAATACAAAGGTGAGAAATCAGAGTCTCCAGATAGTCTTCCTTCCACGACGACCACCAATGGAAGAGCGGCAGTGATGCACCAATGGTGGCCAGACGTTGAGGTTTCCGTCCAACAGAGTGCGTCGGCTATACCGAGCGATCACCTCTGAAGGCTTCCAGCTTCCCAAATCCTGGTCCTGTACCTCCTCAACCGAGAGAGACACCGTATTGAAGCTTCGTGTACCACTGTACTAGCTTGGAGTGTCTGCGATTGCTGACGACGCTAGCTCTAGATTCTGCTGAAAATTCCACCTTAAAGACATGGCCTGATGTGCTTATTTATACACAAGCTGGATGAATCTAAATCTAATCCTAATAACAGAAATTCAAATCCTAAAGATTCCAATTCGAATTACAGATTACAATCTCCTCAATCTTAGGAGTTTCCCAATTTCCTAATTTCTAGCAGAATCATATCTGCATTCCCAATTACAAATTCCTTGATTCTAGCAAATCATATCTTAACAAATCATATCTTAACAAATCATATCTGCATCTCAACAAATCATATTTGCATCTTAACAAATCATATCTGCATTTACAGATTCCTTGATCTTTGGCAAGTCATATTTGCATCTTAACAAATCATATCTGGATCTTAACAAATCATATCTGCATCTTCCTGGGGTGATTTTAGGCAAGAATTTTGTCACTGATGTTGGCTTGACCAAAAGCGTTGGATTGGCCGGGATGTTCTCGGCTTGGGCCGAGATGACTTGGGCCGAGATGGCTTGGGCCGAGATGACTTGGGCCGAGATGACTTGGGCCGAGATGACTTGGGCCTGCAAAATAAGTTTTAATCTTTTTGTTAGTTAAAAATCTTATTTTAGTTCGTACTTGTATTTCTCCTATTTTCAGGCCCATAATTCAAATCTCGATTAACACAAGACTCTTAATCATTAAATATTCTGAACAACACCCATCTTAAGCCCACATAAAGTGTATAAAATATGACTCATCAGACCCCCACACTTACACTTTTGCACTCCTGGGCAAAATCAGATTCGAGCATTTAAGGAAATTGAAAGAGGAAATATGTTTTTCAAATAAACTCCTCAAGTTTAACAAAACAGCTTAAGCATGCATTCATCTTAGAATCCAGGCATTCAAACGATCTATGAAAGTTACTTTCTCCACATCCAAAAACAAATAAGCAACCTGCAAACATTAAGAGTAACCGAGAAGTGACTAAGCTCTCTCAAGACATATTCTCTCAGTCTCTCAAGTGTTTAGGTTTGTATATACACTCAAACATCCTATGTTAACTAGCACTACCAAGTTTTGACTATCCTCTCCTTTCACACCTTCAAACACACATGCATAATGATCAATAGGACTTTTCGGGCTTGTATCGTGGTCAGGGTAAGGTAGGATTACAGAATGATCAAGTGAGCTTTAATAGCCAGAGGGACGAGAGGAGCAGTGGGGAATGAATCTGTAAGCACAGAGATTATTACCAGTTTCTTAGAAGCATATTTGTTCACTGTCCTTCTTTTCCATTTATATTTTTCTTTCTTTTTCTCACTTGCAGCTTTTGTTGTTGCAATCTTACTCGCAATCTTTCCTTTTTGTTTCCACTACTTATTCTTCTTTTCATATCCTTTTTCTTTTCTTTTCCTTAACTCTTTCCTATTCTTCCAGCTATACCACTCTCGTAATGCCTCTAGGTGTCACCCCCACACTTATTCAAGATCTATTCCCAAAACAATTCCAAAGCTCCTCCGTTCCCTAAGGTTCGGGTTGATTATGGTTTTTCTGGCTTTAGGCTTGTAATGAGTTGTCATATCAAGAAACGGTTATAGGCTCGATGGGGTAACCAAAGGAATTATTCACAAGGTAGGCTTTATTTGGCTAAGTAGCTGTAAAGAAAGATGGCCTAGATCATATCATTCCTGCATGTGAAATGAGTTATATCCAGAGAATCAAGGCAAAACCTAGAGTAACCAGCAACATGGATGCAAATATCACACAAGAAATGAAAGAATGGCGAGATACAAAGCCATTTATGCAAGGCTCAAAAGTTCTCACACGGTTAATTACTTTGCCACTAATGGTTCATCTTTTCAGTTTTTCACTTACTCACTGCCTAAGGATGCAAAAATTTCACTCCCTATCAGGTTTAAAAACCTCTCATCCAAGGTTATGCATTGCTTCATGTTGTTTCATCTTACTCAAAGAAATCCATTCAAAACTTTTCAAAATAGTTTTCTCAGTAATTGGCAATTCGAAATCAGAAGTCAGCTAGTAAAAACAAAATAAAAACTAAAATTGAACAAAAATAGCAGAATCAGAATAAAAAGAAAAGAAACAAAATGAAATAGAAAGAAACGAAATAACAAATATGAAATAAATAACAAAACTAAAAAACAAAACCAAACAAACCGTCACCCTCCTAAGGAACACCCCCCACACTTAAATGATTCATTGTCCTCAATGCAAAGCATATGTGCACAAGAGAAGGGGTGAAATAGAAAGACTTATTTTTTTCAGGGTGGAAAGAATGTGCAAAATCTGATATCCAATATTTTTGCTCCGCTCCTGTTGTCTACAGCTTGGGGAGCTTTCTCCTCATCCATTTTGATAGTTTCAACATGATATCCTCTAGTAGCTTCTTTGTACTTTTGCCTATAACTCCTGCACTAGGATTAGTGTCATTGCTACTTTTCACACACAAAGAAGGTTTAGTTAATCTAGTATAGGTACACTCATAATTAATAGAATTTTTAAAATCCATATTTTCAAAAAATTCAGAGTGTTTAGTCAATTCAAAATGCAAATTTACTAAGGCATGGAATGGCTGCACTATGGATGACACTAGTATTGATTCTGCTGCTAGTGAATGAAGTAAAGAAGGTTCATTCGTGGATTCCTGACTTGGCTGCCGGGAGTGGATTCGGCTTTTCGAATGTAGAGTCGGATGGTCGCGTGTCATCTCAGTTATCCACATGTAGATGCAGTTATCGGATATAGTCTCGGCATCCTTCAAGTTTCGGCATCGGCTACTAAGGACACATTCAGACTTTTCTTGATACCGGTTTCGACCTTGATTACCGAGAATGGACTCGGTTTCCATGTTTGGGTCAGACACAGATGGTACTTGCTTGTGGATTCTATTGTCTGAGATGGATTCAGACGTGGCATGTGTCTCTTCACACGAGTTGGTTTCGTCTCGTCTCGGCTTCAGTTGGCTGACTCGGTCAGGATTTGGTACTTGGGTTGCCGAGTCGGTCTCGGCCTTTAGCTGCTTCTTACTTTGTTTGTCTGAATCAGACTTGGTATCTGTCTTATTGCTCGTGTCGCTCTCAGCTCTTGTCAGGTCTCGACAATTGGGAAGCAGCTCCTTCTCGACCTGTTTACGGTTGTGGCTCCCAAAATTGGGCTCAGTGGCCTCTTGATTGTTCGACTCAGAATCAGCTCCTTCTAAGTTGTTGGACTCATCTATGGCTTCCTCCTGGATGTTAGAGTTGATCATCACTTCGTCCCGTTTTCTAGAGTCAGCAAGATCCGAAATGGAGTCAGCACTTTCAATCATATTAACTTTGTTTGACTCATCAACCATAGAATTAGCATCCTCGGTCCCATCAGCAAAATTAGTGTCAGCATATCTGGGATTAGCAATCTTGGCATCAGCACGCATCGGATTAGTAATGTCAACATCAGCACATGCGGGATCAGCTATCTCGACCCTAGTAACTTGGTCTGAAATCTCATCCAATATCATATCAGTAAGATCAGTCTTAAAATTTGCAATCTTAACCACATTAGCTAGATCAGAAACAGTTGGCACATAGTCGTCAATCTCAGCCGTCTTAGTAGAGTCAGCAACAACAAGCATAGAGTGGGCAACAATATTGGAGTCGGCAAAGCCCAGCACAATGGTTGAATTCTCTGAATCCGGATTTCTAGAAAACCCATATTGCACTTTTAGTGATTGTTGCTGCGGCATCTCCAAGTCACTCTTCATGGTTATGTCACTTATATTCTCCTGTGGACTAAGAATGGCTTGGGAAGGAACTTGTCCAAAATCTTCGAACTGCAGCTGATTTATTGTGGTGGCCAGTTGACCAATCTGTGCTGTCAACTCTTGCATTGTGGCAATTATATTTTGTTGAAATTGCATGTTGTTTTGTATGGTATTTTGTTGAAATTCCATGTTGTTTTGTTGAAATTGTTGCACCAGATCTTCCAAAAAAGGTGAACTGTTAAGTTGCTGCATTGGTTGTTGTGTGGCAAACACATTCTTTTGGAATTGACTGTTATTCATGGCCAATTGCTTCATTAAATCCTCTAATGAACTTTCTTGTACCGATTGTGGTCTGAATGGAGGTGGTGGTTCTTGCAAAATGGGACAATCGTTGAATGAATGTCCCTGAGAACCACACATGCCACATCTATCTATGTATCCTTCAAATCTCTGATTGTCGGCAGCAGCAATCTCATTCCTTCCTCTGGATGCCGTGGATCCCCTATTGTCAAAATGATGACTGTTACCTGCAAAATCATACAACTCAGGCAACACAGATGTTAGCTTAGATGAATAATTCTTTCGTATGACCAGGCTTCATCCCATTCGGGATATTGAGGACACCATGTTTGATACATCATGGCATCAATGTGCAACTGAGTCCTTTCTTCACTGTAGCTTCTAAAGGATGGCTAGTCCAAGATGCTGAACAAAGTTTGATTTTGGAAAAAACATCATCATTATGGGAATGTACATGCAGTAGAAAAATTACGCCAATCCATTGAGATATGGTATGCTACAAGTGAATATTTACGACAAGAAATAAATCCTAATTTTAGGATGACCGATTCCTTTAATCCAGTCCATATAATGTCCTTTTCGGGAGACAGAGGAAATGCATCTCAAGTACACCAATTAGTAGGTATGAGAGGATTAATGTCAGATCCACAAGAACAAATGATTGATTTACCTATTCAAAGCAATTTACGCGAAGGACTATCTTTAACAGAATATATAATTTCTTGCTATGGAGCCAGTAAACAGAAAGATAACTGAATTAAAATAGAAAAACATCAGAGAAGAATAGAATCAAAAACAGAAAAATAGAAAAATAAAAGATAGAGAGACAGAAAAAATAAAAAGAAAATAAAAATATGCGGCAAAAGAAATAAAGGCACAGAAAGGCAATAAAATATTGAAAAATAACTGAACAATCATAAACTGGTCAGAATGTTAAAAAAAAAAAAATTAATGCATAAAAAGAAAAAAAATCATACAAAGAAATTGCAAAATCAAATATGCAGAAAAATCGAAATCAGTTATGCAAAAGAAGTTAGAGTTAGTTATGCAAAAGAGGTTAGAGTTAGTTATGCAAAAGAAGTTAGAGTTCGTTATGCAAAAGAAGTTAGAGTTAGTTATGCAAATTAGAAAACAAAAAAAACAAGTAGCTATCAGAAAACAAAATCAATTATGTAGATGTAGTTAAATGCAATGATGCAGGGATGGTTGTTTTTTTTATTTATTTATTTTTAGTAAAGTAAAGACTCACGCAAACAAAAATTCAACACACATACGCAATAAAAATTTAACAAATATTCAGCATGCTATATTATTTTTAGACTTGACCGAAAAGAAAACAAATACAGACTCAATAAACTCGACAGACTCTATGACTCTATGACAAACACAACATTCCACAGACTCGGGATTCGGCTTAACTCAGTTTTGGCACACAAAGACACAAAAGAACTTGTGTCCCCGGCAACGGCGCCAATTTGATAAGCGGTTTTTTAGTCGTCTTACGCGCATCAAATAAAACTAAAGCTAACTATAGTATAGCTAACCTAGGTCGATTCTCTCAAGGACACAGTGTGTTAAATTGTGACTAGGTGTAGAAATTAGAGTTTTGCAGAAACGCTAAGTGTTGTGAAATGTCGACTTATTGCCGGTCGGCTTAGACAGACACAATGGAGTCGGACTGACTCAGTCTCAAACTCTAGAAAGCAGTAAATAAAGGGGGGGTTTTGTGTTTAAGTGCAGAAAATAAACTAAGTGCTGAAAGTAAACTAAACTATGCTAAACTAATCTATGCTAACTATTGTACCAATTCAGAAATCAACACAATAAAGGTTGCCATTCTTACTTAGAATTATACTCCAAATCAACCTTAGATTCTTACGACGACCGCCGAACGTTTGTCGTTGCCATACCGAGGATTTACACAACCGCTACCTCATCGGTTGGCGGGGAGTATGTACTTGGTTGATCTTAGGTTCTCTACCTAATCAGATTATTACACTAGTTCCGACCGGCCCTAGTCTAACGTGATCTACCCCTAACAATGTGTCACGGCAAAGCTAAAAGTAGATTAAAGTGCAGGAATTATAATCAAGAAACAGAATTGCAAACCAATTATATTATTGAAAACCAAATTGAATACAAAGGTGAGAAATCAGAGTCTCCAGATAGTCTTCCTTCCACGACGACCGCCAATGGAAGAGCGGCAGTGATGCACCAATGGTGGCCAGACGTTGAGGTTTCCGTCCAACAGAGTGCGTCGGCTATACCGAGCGATCACCTCTGAAGGCTTCCAGCTTCCCAAATCCTGGTCCTGTACCTCCTCGACCGAGAGAGACACCGTATTGAAGCTTCGTGTAGCACTGTACTAGCTTGGAGTGTCTGCGATTGCTGACGACGCTAGCTCTAGATTCTGCTGAAAATTCCACCTTAAAGACATGGCCTGATGTGCTTATTTATACACAAGCTGGATGAATCTAAATCTAATCCTAATAACAGAAATTCAAATCCTAAAGATTCCAATTCGAATTACAGATTACAATCTCCTCAATCTTAGGAGTTTCCCAATTTCCTAATTTCTAGCAGAATCATATCTGCATTCCCAATTACAAATTCCTTGATCCTAGCAAATCATATCTTAACAAATCATATCTTAACAAATCATATCTGCATCTCAACAAATCATATTTGCATCTTAACAAATCATATCTGCATTTACAGATTCCTTGATCTTTGGCAAGTCATATTTGCATCTTAACAAATCATATCTGGATCTTAACAAATCATATCTGCATCTTCCTGGGGTGATTTTAGGCAAGAATTTTGTCACTGATGTTGGCTTGACCAAAAGCGTTGGATTGGCCGGGATGTTCTCGGCTTGGGCCGAGATGACTTGGGCCGAGATGGCTTGGGCCGAGATGACTTGGGCCGAGATGACTTGGGCCGAGATGACTTGGGCCTGCAAAATAAGTTTTAATCTTTTTGTTAGTTAAAAATCTTATTTTAGTTCGTACTTGTATTTCTCCTATTTTCAGGCCCATAATTCAAATCTCGATTAACACAAGACTCTTAATCATTAAATATTCTGAACAACACCCATCTTAAGCCCACATAAAGTGTATAAAATATGACTCATCAATATCACAACTAGAACCAAGTATATCGTTGATGTATAAATTTTCTCTTACTATCTCAATAAAATGTGAATGTAGTTGACAGCACATACATACAAAGAAAAAAGACCTACAAAAGATGGTCCCAAGGGTCCCCTCCAGGCACGAAGACAAAGACCTACGAAGGACGGCCCCAAGGGTCCCCTCCAGGCACGAAGAAAAAAGACCTATGAAGGACAACCACAAGGGTCCCTTCCAAGCACGAAGACAAAGACTTGCGAAGGACAGCCCCAAGGGTCCTCCTCTAGGCATGAAGAAAAAAAGACTTGCGAAGGACGGCCAAAAAAAGGTCCCTTCTAGGCATAAAGAAAAAAGACCTATGAAGGACGACCGAAAAAAGGTCCCCTCCATGCATGAAGAAAAAAAGACCTATGAAGGACAGCTGAAAAAGGGTCCCCCTCCATGCATGAAGAGAAAAAGACCTGCGAAGGACGGTCAAAAAAAGGTCCCCTCCAAGCATGAAGAAAAAAGACCTGCGAAGGACGACCGGAAAAAAGGTCCCCTCCAAGCGAGCACAGGACCTAAAGCCGGTCAAAAAACCAAGTCAGGTGAGAGCAAAAAAGACATGCAAAGGGCATCCCAAAAAAGGTCCCCTCTAGGTGAGCAAAAGACCTGAACTTGACCAAAAGGTCCCATCCAGGCAAGAAAAGAAAGACCTATGAACTCAGCCGAGAGCCCGTCCAGGCGAGTAAGGAAGGACCCAAAAATACATCAAGTTCTGAAAGCACACGGTCAGAAGAACCACGGGAACACAACTACAAAAAAAAAGAAGAAACATTGAGGCAAAGGAGACTCAAGCCCCTAATCTCAACATCACTAAAAGAAGAGACCAACACACTAACCAACGACACTATCACTATCTATAATCATAACAGACTAACAAAGCTTAATATTATTGTCTCTTCTCCAAAAAAAAAAGTTAGTCCAATCAACTACGAGCACATTGTTTCCAAATTAACACTCTTCCTTTCCTTTTCCCTGCCTTTTAATAAGGTCGTTTTTAGTCGTCTCAACGCACATCAAATAACTAAAGCTAACTATAGCATAGTCAACCCTAGGTCAATTTTTCTCAAGGACACAATGCGCTCAATTGTGATTCGGTGTGAAGTGAAATGATGTGGAATCTGAGATGTAGAGTATTGACTTGTCTCGGCAACTGGCCGAGTTGCTCTCGGTAGAAACTGAGCTGATATGGTCTCGACAAAGACTTATCAGACTTGGTTTCGGCTAAGTGCAAAACTGACACTACAGAGATGGACTATCTCTATCTTGGACTCGTAAGGTAGTAAACAGGGGGTTTTATTTGCGGAAACGAGAAAAAGTAAATGATTGCAGAGAATAAATGCAAAGGCAAGGATGCTACTGATACAATATAACTACTATTGTTATTACGATGTAACTGTGTTTGTGTTCAATTCCATTAATTCAAGTCCAATCCAAGTTCCTCACTCCAGTTCTCAGTCCATGTCAGCCTTGGGAATGCTTATGGCAATCGCCATAGGTTCGTCCATTACCATACTGAGGAATTACGCAATTGCTACCTCATTAGTTGGCAGGGATTAAGTTTGGAGCTGATTTTAGGTTCTCTATTAACGATCGTTAAATGAGTACCTACGAAATTAACTAAACTAGTTCCAATCGACTTAGTTTAACTTTGTTCATGGTTCAATTGCAATCGTAGATTAAATCATGAATTAAGGAAGAGGAGAGGAACAAAGGCGTGAAATGCAGAATGAAATTGATTAACAGAAAATAGAGTACAAATGCAGTGGTTCGAATTCAGATGGATCGATCTTCCATGACAATCACTATGGTTGATGGTGGTGGTTCACCTCCAGTAGCTTGAGCGCTTAGGATCAGATCCACCAAAGTGCGTTGGAATCCCAAGTGGTCACCTCTAACAAACTTCGGCTTCTCAGTCTTAAGCCTGCACTTCCTCGATCGAGAGAAACACCAATGTAGCACCATGCACCATTGCAAATGGGAAAAACGAGAGCGAGATAATGGACTCAATGAAAATGTGTAGAGAATGAATTCAAAGACCCCTAAAATGTAGATAGCTACTCCTATATATACAAGAGCGCGCGAACTACGACGCCTAACAAAATTACAAAAGTGAATTTCCTATTCTACCCTTGCGTAGCTTGTGTTACACGTTTCTCCAAGAGTGACATGACATCTGGAGCTGAGGTGGCCTCTAAGCTGAATAGCTGACGTGGATAGTGCCATTGGGCTACTCTTATTGGGCTGCGCCTACAGTGAGCTGCTAGGCTGCAAGGCCTAGCCTAGCCGAGACAGAGTCGGTCTCGGTTGAGACGACTCTCCTAGTTGATATGAACTCGGCTCGAGTCCTGAAGAAGAAAGGAAGAAGACTTTTTATTAGCTAAGACCTTCTATTTAGCATAGGTTTGTATTTTCTCTATTTTTAGGTTCATAATATGAATCTCAGCTAACAAACGATCCTTAAGCACAAAATAATCTTACGACTACCCTTCTTAGGTCTATAAAAGATGCATAATTTGTGACTCATCACCTTTCTATTGATTCTTTAACATCGTTTCAATTACTAAGTTTTCTTGTCCGAACAAAAAAGCAAATGAAACGGCAGCAAGATGAACACAGGAAGATGAGCAAATATATTTATTCATAAAAAGGAAAATTACACCGAAAAGATTTACATCATAAGAGGAAAGAGGCGTTTCCACCTAAAAAGAAACAGATACAGGACTCCTGGCCGAAACGTCTGGCCTTACAAAGCTACATCTAGCCTTACAAAGCTACAACAGCTACGTAGTCCACTCCGGCTTATAGAAAACCTTCGATTCCTTTAAGCTAGCCTCATCCACTCAAGCTTCCAGAAAACATTCGATTCCTTCGGCAAACACGGTTGAAAAAGGTTCGAAGCGATAAATTCAAGACTAACTAAGTGAAGGAAGATGACGGAGATAAAAAATATATCCAAGGCGCTTGTCATGGTCAAGTTTGATTTGTGTTGGGGCTCCAAATGGGATAGCGCAAGACTTGACCATGAACACTATTCCCCCTCCAGAAGAACAAAAGAGACCCTCGTTACGTAGGTACGACCATTTTCCCAAGAAGCCGAGGGCCCCGATGGCCCTAACAATGATGATGCTAGAATTCATAAAGGCTCTCTCTATACCCAATTTGGGTAACAAGGCGAAACGCATCGCCCAACAAGGACAACTCATTCATAGTTACACGCTCGTCACTCACTTACCACATGAAACCGACGGCAAGAACCTCAGAAAAGAAAAAATGAGGAGGTTTTCCAAAGGACATACTCTTCTGAAGAAGTAGTCGAGGAAGGATGCAAAAGAAGAGTGAGTGAAACAAGAACCTGGGCTCACCTATTTATATCCGAGGAGACGTACCCACGAAGCCAATGCCTTAAAGGCGTTTTAAATGCATGTCTAGGAGTCTGAACGACGCCTTTATGCGTCATTAAAATCCAGGAATACGTTTGAAGGAAAGAAATCAAAATGCATTCAATGCAAAACGAAGCGACGCAACGCTCCACCCCCAAAACGCATTCAATATGAAACGAACCGATGCAAATTTCCACAACACATACCCCTCATGCTTCAGAAAGGTGCAGTGCCCTAACATGCAGGCTCGGTCGCCTTAGATGACCGAGAGAGAAATCCACCAAAATACCTCCAAAGCATGAACAACCAAATGTAGTTTGCCCATAATAAATTATGCTAGGTCGGAGACCGAGGTATTAGGGCCCACGTGGAAACTAACATCAATAACGAACCCAACCATCCAAACCATAAACATCACCAAAGACCAAAAGGCCGCACGAATCACCTTCGCAATAAAATCAAAACAAAGCGATAATTCCATAAAAAAAAACCCAAACATAAGCTTGGCCGCATGTATACTAATAACGGATGGTCGAGATAAACATTATTTGAAAAAAAAGGGCAAGTCCCACGAAATCCCGGCCAAACAGGCAGGACCAGCCTAAAAGCGCATATCGAAAATGAACACCCAAGTAATCAAAACAATAAAGCACTACACCATGCACGCAAGAGAATAAAACACAATTAAAAGATAAAATATGCAATAAGCGAATGTATTAGAGAATATAATCATTGTTCAAGAGAATCCCGCCATAACAATACAAAACCCCTTACAATAACAAATAAACAAAACTATCCTAATAATTCTATGCAGGCACACATCAATCCGCTGCAGGTTCTAGAGGAGGCTCCACCACAATGTCAATCAGCTTCCCATCCATAATTTCCTTGAAAGAACCGGTAGTAGAGGTATCAACATCTGGGTGCATGAAGGCTACTTGCTCCAAGGCATACGCAAATCCAGCTTCATCTTACTCAGTGATGGCAAGGCCACGTTCATTTACAACTGTCTCCTTCTTTGCCAACAACGCATCTCAAACCTGCAGCTCCCTTTTCAACCTCGACACTTCCTCCTCTACGGTCGCCCCTAGCTGACACCAAGTTCTCCTTCTCCTTCTTCAAAGTGTCGACCTCAGCCCAAAAAAGGTCATGGGAAGTTTCCAACTCATCTCAAGCCAACATCAACTCTTTGATTTGGGCGACAAACTTGTCGAGGTCAGTTTGGAGACTAGCATTAGCCTCTTGGAAGTTGTTGATCTTGGTCTGAGCCTCAGCATACTCAACACTCAACCTCTTCAGGGCATCTTCAGCTTTTTGATACTTTGAGGACAAGTCCCCAAACTCGATCTTCGTGGCCCTAGCAAGAACGAGATCGTAGCTACTATACCTCTATAGTGCCTCTAAGCTTCGCTACAGCCCCAAATCCCTAACCTTGAGCCGATCATTAGTGCAGGTTAAATGTCGGTCCACCACCTGACCGATTGGGTAATCGGGCGAAAACATGGAAGGACTTGCATAATTCGCCACAACCTCTACCCCCTCCCAACCAGCATCCACGGACTCAAAGAGTAAGTCCCTTGCCACCCTCTTAGAAAGGTGCTCTTGACTCTGAAGCTCTCTAGCTGTGGCAGTTCATTTGGACGAGGATTCACCAGCAACTTCAATGACAAGATCCAAGGATCTGCCACGGAACCCTGCACAACTTCATCGATCAGCTGTGCGGCTGACTCTGGAATGGCCTTGGCAGCAAGGGTGGCCGATAGTGAGGCATGCGCCTCTACCCTCATGCACACAATTTCCTTATTTGTGTGCCCAGCAAAACACCAAGTCAAAAAAAATAA
The DNA here is from genome assembly GCA_025330945.1 of Mucuna pruriens. Classification (NCBI taxonomy): domain Eukaryota; kingdom Viridiplantae; phylum Streptophyta; class Magnoliopsida; order Fabales; family Fabaceae; genus Mucuna; species Mucuna pruriens. The sequence continues at coordinate 70,095 of JAENHJ010000117.1, forward strand.
AAGGAGAAGAAAGGGGTAATGACCCTTATTAATAATGAGCTCCTCCACAAACTCATATTCTCAATCCTCCAAATCATCCCGACCAATTGTGATCAAAATCGTCGACCGATCAGACCAATACAAGGGAAAGAAGGAATTGCCAGATGCATCGAAGAGGACGCTCGGCCCATCCTCCCCTTCTAAAACCCGAAAGAAGTTCTCCTTAAACTGCTTGTAACTCTCACAAAAGGGTTTCATCAACCGACGGCCATGATGATTGCTCAGAGACGTCTAACCCACCTTCTCCGTTCGGCGGGTAGAGAAGAACCAGAAAAAAAAACCCCTAAGGAGGGCTCTCAACCCAAATCCTCACTTAATAGCTCGAAGGCCTAGACAAAGACCCAACTGTTGGGATGAAGTTGAGTAGGGGCTATGCTCAGAGCACATAAACTCTACTGCTCGGAAGTGGTAAAAGGCAAGGTGATACCTAGCTTGGAGAAAAGTGTCTCATAAAAATAAAAATAGTGCTATGCCCCATCGGTAGCACCCTCACACACGCACTCCCTCGGTCGGCAAGGAGAAACAGTGACCGACCATGGCCCTCGCCGACAGATGGTGTCAGCCATCCCCACCAACTTCTCAACATTCGTATAAGCTGAACACAGTGTCACCACCCCACAGTCAAGCCAAGAGGGTGTTCCCTTGGCCGACATTACACCTGCCTCACGGTAGACGACTTCAAAGGGAAACCCCTCATCCGCCACCTAGGAGGGAGAGCGCTACGACTCGCTCCCTTGAGCAGTAGAACCACCGAAATTGGAGGGTTCAGCAGACCCACTGGAGAGGTTCCCTGCGAAGCCAAGTGCAAGGGTCAAACCAGGGACCCAAGCCAAAACACAAACCCGCATGAATACACAGAAAAACAAAAACACAAACAAAGGCCAAAGCTAAACAAAGAACAAAAGGCACTAAGAAAGAAGGCAAAGACATACCTCCTCGCCTCGCCATTCAAAAACACCAGGAAATGTTGAAAGGAAGAAGCACGAGAGCAACATGAAAGTGAAGAAGAGAGCAACGGAGAGCGAAGAAAGTCGAAGAGTTACTTTTCGAGGAAACAAAAGAAAGTTGCGGGAGCAAGGGGATTTTTGGAAAATACCTTGGCCAAGAAACCACATAAGAGAACATGGAAAATTGCAAGGAAAATCGTCGAAACGACACCATAAACTGCAATTAATGCATACACGTAAGCCAAGACGTGCATAGGGTGCAATGATTACACTACCCAAGATTAAATGCAGTAACCTAGGAGACACATTCAAGAGAAGCGAAGAAATGATCCAACCGCATGTTGACCGACAACAAATGAACAACTCAGACAGAGCAAGCTCTCGACCTAAAACTGAAAGCTTGGGGGCTGTGTACTGGCTAGCCATCCTAGCCCAAGTTCACCCAACAGGCCCATGATCCAAAACGGCCCAGAATTAAGGGAAGAAGGAGAGGCCTAGGATGGCCCACCCCCCAGAATTTTCCCATGTGAAAAATGCTCCACTTAGTTAGTTACGGGGTAGTTAGGAAGTTACCTGTACACAAATCCCTTCATGGACCCACTCCTCGGGGGTATAAGACATCGGGTGATACCCGTGAGAGGGGTTGGACTCTACAAGCCATCAAGACACGGACTACCTGTATTCTCAAACGAGAACACACTTATTTTATTATTTAATTTGTGAAAATATTGAAAAAAAAAATTCAATGTGATTGAGAGCATTGGGAGAACATGTGATTGAGAGCATTGGAGGACATAAATACCTTTTGACTCACAACTCATATATGCACTCCAAGCTTCCATTGGGGTGCAGGCAAAAGAGAGAAAATAATGCTTGTTGCTTGGCCTTCCTCGCAGACTGCAGTATAGGGATTGTTTGTACTTTGTACTAAAGAGTCTAGACGGTAAAGCTAAAAACAAATAAAGTGACCGATTTTGCTTTGTCATTTTTTTTTTCATGTCAGAACCTTAAATTTTCCTTTCCTTTTATATATCTTTTATTTGTTTTTTATCTTTTATCTTTTGTATCTATTTTGCTTGTTTTTGGTTGTTATGGTTCATTATTTTGACTTTTTCTTTTTTTCTTTTTATATTTTTAACATTTATTTTTTTTTATAGTAAAAAGATAAGTAAAATGAATAAAAAATACGCTTTAACTTTTTTAAATTGATACAGAAAAAAATCAAGGAAATACAATAAATACAAAGGAATAATTTTTTAATAATTTTAAAATTCCTTTCTTTAAAAGTATGATTCAAATTTATAATATAAGAATAAATTTGAATAGCAACTTATTATTACATGAAAAATTAATTTTTTTATTAGAATAACCTCAATTAACTATTAGTACGATATTAAAAAAAAATTATTACAATTTATGTTGAAATTCTTTGCTATTGCGATAATTTTATCATCATGAATATAAGAAAACTATCTATTAAAACAGTTTTGTGTAATTATTTGATAACAAAATATACAATAAATTTATTAATTTTTACAATAATTAACTTTAAAAAATCGTATTATCAATAATTTATAATTGAAGGATACTTATTTACACAGTAACTACATGATCATCAGATACATAACGAATTAAAGATAAAATTGATACTTATAGGTAAAATAGTCATAGTGTATTAGAAATAAAATGATATACTTTAATATAAAATAATTTTACATTTACTTTAAGATATTTTAATATATATATATATATATATATTATTTTATAATCAGAAGAGAATGTAAAATAAAACTGTTAGGTGCATATTCTATTTTCGAAAAAATAAATGTATTTAATTCCTTGTAATAGAATAATGTTGACTTTTATTTATGAACAGAGAAGATTATCATCAAACAAATGGGAAAATTCCAAAAAATCAGACTCTAAATATGCGGATGCCTCGTCGGGCACCTCCTCCATCCAAACTCTCTCACCATGATGAAAAGCCGCTGTGGCTAAACTCTGTGCCACTGTATTTGCTGTTTGAGGCACCAACGTGATAGCCGACCCTGTCCCCTCGGTCATCATTTTGCAATCATCTGCAAGTGAATCAAGGTACGAGGAATAGAAACCAATATTTTCACCTTGTGTTTGGTTCCACTTGTTGTAGAACTCTTCGCATTCAGTTTCGAAAATAACATCGGTAAAACACAGCTCTCCTGCTAGCTCCATAGACCAAATACAACACAGTGCCACCGCAATTTGGAGCTCAAAACACTCTCCTCCCATAAATTTTGTACCTGCACTATTTAATGCTACGTTAAATATTCAGACTTTTAACTCTATATGGTCCTATCATATTTAGGGTAATGTATTTATAACTTCAATTATTTTATTTAGTAATTATTTATTTGTTTTTTTTATATTCTCTCTTCGTTTCTGACTAATGGTCTTTTTAGCCTTTTATATATATTTTTTTCAATTATATTCCTAGATATGATTAAGAGGATGAATTAATACTATATTAAAATATAAACATAAATTAGTGGATAACAGACTCGGCAAAAAATATGAAAAGATGTTAAATCGTTGATAATGAGTACAAGGGTTACTAACCCCATTTACAACCTCACTTTGAAGCTGTTCCAAAAAAAAATTTAATTCAAAGACTAGGACCCAAAGATAAAACAATTAAGATTCAAGTTTTAGGCTGATCAATAAATAAAATATTTATTATTAATTTTATAGAAAAAGACTACATATATTAACAAAAGATCAACATAAAACTTTCTTATATAAAAATAAAAATCACTCAAAATTTGAGCTTTATACTTCACCCACAAAGATTCAACAAGCACAATACATGAAAAAATAGGGCTACAAAATTATAACAGAACAAAAAGATAGAGCTATGACTGATTCTTATTTTTATTTATTAATTATAGTAAGTAGTAAAAAAGTATGGAATTTATAAAATAATTTCTGTCATTAGGTAAAAATAAAAAGTATTTTAATATATATTTATATCCATTATTTCTTAAAGTTATTAGTCACATGGACCGTAGAAATTAGTTGTAACTAATATTTAATTATATTGTTGGTATAACTTTAAAATAATAATTTTAAAAATCAATAAATTTGTTAATTATTGTCTATCTACTTTCTCTTAAAAAAATAATCTTAAAAGATGAATATTTTAGAATAAAGAGAATATATGTGTTAGATAGACTAGAGAGAAAGAAAAGGAAAAAAGAAATGTACTTGATGCGAGAACTGCACCCATTGAGTCTCTATAAACTACTCCCATTCCAGTACCAACACTGGCTTTGATCAGAACGCCAAAGTTGGCCTTAACGAAGGGTTCCGGCGGCGGACGCCAATCATCAGGAAGCAACGCAGCCGTGGCCTTTTGAAGAACCTGCTCGTAATCCAGTTTGGTCTGTTGCAAAAACCATGCATTGCGTTTGTGCCAGAGAGCCCACATCATGGCGCACACCATGCCCATCCTTGTGTGGTCCAACACGTCGATGCACTCGTTAATCCAATGAGACAGAGTAGCCACGCCGCCTAACAGGTCCGTTCTTAGCCCCAACGGCGACGTGAACCAGAAGCGCCTCACCTCCTCGCATTGCAGCAGCGCGTGGAACACTGTCTCGTGGCCGTCATTGCAGCACGGACACTTGTCGTCTTGAGCGGCGCCGCGTTCTAGCAGCTTTGATTTCACTGGCAGTGCGTCAGTGCACGCGATCCACGCCAGCTTTTTGCATTGCCGAGACGCCTCAGCTTCGGATATGCCCTTCCATACCTTCCACTGAGACACGTGTGTAGATGATGACGACATCAACTGTCAAACAAGAACGCAAGAATCGTAAACCGCGTCAACAAAATTAGAAATGGAACTTCATTTCAAAAAGATATTAATCACCTCCAAGTAAAACAAG
>JAENHJ010000117.1:80000-129565 GCA_025330945.1 Mucuna pruriens
GCGTCTCGGCAATGCAAAAAGCTGGCGTGGATCGCGTGCACTGACGCACTGCCAGTGAAATCGAAGCTGCTAGAACGCGGCACCGCTCAAGACGACAAGTGTCCGTGCTGCAATGACGGCCACGAGACAGTGTTCCACGCGCTGCTGCAATGCGAGGAGGTGAGGCGCTTCTGGTTCGCGTCGCCGTTGGGGCTAAGAACGGACCTGTTAGGCGGCGTGGCTACTCTGTCTCATTGGATTAACGAGTGCATCGACGTGTTGGACCACACAAGGATGGGCATGGTGTGCGCCATGATGTGGGCCCTCTGGCACAAACGCAGTGCATGGTTTTTGCAACAGACCAAACTGGATTACGAGCAGGTTCTTCAGAAGGCCACGGCTGCGTTGCTTCCTGATGATTGGCGTCCGCCACCGGAACCCTTCGTTAAGGCCAACTTTGGCGTTCTGATCAAAGCCAGTGTTGGTACTGGAATGGGAGTAGTTTATAGAGACTCAATGGGTGCAGTTCTCGCATCAAGTACACTTCTTTGTTCCTTTTCTTTCTCTCTAGTCTATCTAACACATATATTCTCTTTATTCTAAAATATTCATCTTTCAAGATTACTTTTTTTAAGAGAAAGTAGATAGACAATAATTAACAAATTTATTGATTTTTAAAATTATTATTTTAAAGTTATACCAACAATATAATTAAATATTAGTTACAACTAATTTCTACGGTCCATGTGACTAATAACTTTAAGAAATAATGGATATAAAAATATATTAAAATACTTTTTATTTTTACCTAATGACAGAAATTATTTTATAAATTCCATACTTTTTTACTACTTACTATAATTAATAAATAAAAGTAAGAATCAGTCGTAGCTCTATCTTTTTGTTCTGTTATAATTTTGTAGCCCTATTTTTTCATGTATTGTGCTTGTTGAATCTTTGTGGGTGAAGTATAAAGCTCAAATTTTGAGTGATTTTTATTTTTATATAAGAAAGTTTTATGTTGATCTTTTGTTAATATATGTAGTCTTTTTCTATAAAATTAATAATAAATATTTTATTTATTGATCAGCCTAAAACTTGAATCTTAATTGTTTTATCTTTGGGTCCTAGTCTTTGGAATTAAATTTTTTTGCTGGAACAGCTTCAAAGTGAGGTTGTAAATGGGGTTAGTAACCCTTGTACTCATTATCAACGATTTAACATCTTTTCATATTTTTTGCCGAGTCTGTTATCCACTAATTTATGTTTATATTTTAATATAGTATTAATTCATCCTCTTAATCATATCTAGGAATATAATTGAAAAAAAAATATATAAAAGGCTAAAAAAGACCATTAGTCAGAAACAAGAGAGAATATAAAAAAACAAATAAATAATTACTAAATAAAATAATTGAAGTTATAAATACATTACCCTAAATATGATAGGACCATATAGAGTTTAAAGTCTGAATATTTAACGTAGCATTAAATAGTGCAGGTACAAAATTTATGGGAGGAGAGTGTTTTGAGCTCCAAATTGCGGTGGCACTGTGTTGTATTTGGTCTATGGAGCTAGCGGGGAGAGCTGTGTTTTACCGATGTTATTTTCGAAACTGAATGCGAAGAGTTCTACAACAAGTGGAACCAAACACAAGGTGAAAATATTGGTTCCTATTCCTCGTACCTTGATTCACTTGCAGATGATTGCAAAATGATGACCGAGGGGACAGGGTCGGCTATCACGTTGGTGCCTCAAACAGCAAATACAGTGGCACAGAGTTTAGCCACAGCGGCTTTTCATCATGGTGAGAGAGTTTGGATGGAGGAGGTGCCCGACGAGGCATCCGCATATTTAGAGTCTGATTTTTTGGAATTTTCCCATTTGTTTGATGATAATCTTCTCTGTTCATAAATAAAAGTCAACATTATTCTATTACAAGGAATTAAATACATTTATTTTTTCGAAAATAGAATATGCACCTAACAGTTTTATTTTACATTCTCTTCTGATTATAAATATATATATATATATATATATATTAAAATATCTTAAAGTAAATTTAAAATTATTTTATATTAAAGTATATCATTTTATTTCTAATACACTATGACTATTTTACCTATAAGTATCAATTTTATCTTTAATTCGTTATGTATCTGATGATCATGTAGTTATTGTGTAAATAAGTATCCTTCAATTATAAATTATTGATAATACGATTTTTTAAAGTTAATTATTGTAAAAATTAATAAATTTATTGTATATTTTGTTATCAAATAATTACACAAAACTGTTTTAATAGATAGTTTTCTTATATTCATGATGATAAAATTATCGCAATAGCAAAGAATTTCAACATAAATTGTAATAATTTTTTTTTAATATCGTACTAATAGTTAATTGAGGTTATTCTAATAAAAAAATTAATTTTTCATGTAATAATAAGTTGCTATTCAAATTTATTCTTATATTATAAATTTGAATCATACTTTTAAAGAAAGGAATTTTAAAATTATTAAAAAATTATTCCTTTGTATTTATTGTATTTCCTTGATTTTTTCTGTATCAATTTAAAAAAGTTAAAGCGTATTTTTTATTCATTTTACTTATCTTTTTACTATAAAAAAAATAAATGTTAAAAATATAAAAAGAAAAAAAGAAAAAGTCAAAATAATGAACCATAACAACCAAAAACAAGCAAAATAGATACAAAAGGTAAAAGATAAAAAACAAATAAAAGATATATAAAAGGAAAGGAAAATTTAAGGTTCTGACATGAAAAAAAAATGACAAAGCAAAATCGGTCACTTTATTTGTTTTTAGCTTTACCGTCTAGACTCTTTAGTACAAAGTACAAACAATCCCTATACTGCAGTCTGCGAGGAAGGCCAAGCAACAAGCATTATTTTCTCTCTTTTGCCTGCACCCCAATGGAAGCTTGGAGTGCATATATGAGTTGTGAGTCAAAAGGTATTTATGTCCTCCAATGCTCTCAATCACATGTTCTCCCAATGCTCTCAATCACATTGAATTTTTTTTTCAATATTTTCACAAATTAAATAATAAAATAAGTGTGTTCTCGTTTGAGAATACAGGTAGTCCGTGTCTTGATGGCTTGTAGAGTCCAACCCCTCTCACGGGTATCACCCGATGTCTTATACCCCCGAGGAGTGGGTCCATGAAGGGATTTGTGTACAGGTAACTTCCTAACTACCCCGTAACTAACTAAGTGGAGCATTTTTCACATGGGAAAATTCTGGGGGGTGGGCCATCCTAGGCCTCTCCTTCTTCCCTTAATTCTGGGCCGTTTTGGATCATGGGCCTGTTGGGTGAACTTGGGCTAGGATGGCTAGCCAGTACACAGCCCCCAAGCTTTCAGTTTTAGGTCGAGAGCTTGCTGTCGAAAGTTGTTCATTTGTTGTCGGTCAACATGCGGTTGGATCATTTCTTCGCTTCTCTTGAATGTGTCTCCTAGGTTACTGCATTTAATCTTGGGTAGTGTAATCATTGCACCCTATGCACGTCTTGGCTTACGTGTATGCATTAATTGCAGTTTATGGTGTCGTTTCGACGATTTTCCTTGCAATTTTCCATGTTCTCTTATGTGGTTTCTTGGCCAAGGTATTTTCCAAAAATCCCTTGCTCCCATAACTTTCTTTTTTGTTTCCTCGAAAAAGTAACTCTTCGACTTTCTTCGCTCTCCGTTGCTCTCTTCTTCACTTTCATGTTGCTCTCGTGCTTCTTCCTTTCAACATTTCCTGGTGTTTTTGAATGGCGAGGCGAGGAGGTATGTCTTTGCCTTCTTTCTTAGTGCCTTTTGTTCTTTGTTTAGCTTTGGCCTTTGTTTGTGTTTTTGTTTTTCTGTGTATTCATGCGGGTTTGTGTTTTGGCTTGGGTCCCTGGTTTGACCCTTGCACTTGGCTTCGCAGGGAACCTCTCCAGTGGGTCTGCTGAACCCTCCAATTTCGGTGGTTCTACTGCTCAAGGGAGCGAGTCGTAGCGCTCTCCCTCCTAGGTGGCGGATGAGGGGTTTCCCTTTGAAGTCGTCTACCGTGAGGCAGGTGTAATGTCGGCCAAGGGAACACCCTCTTGGCTTGACTGTGGGGTGGTGACACTGTGTTCAGCTTATACGAATGTTGAGAAGTTGGTGGGGATGGCTGACGCCATCTGTCGGCGAGGGCCATGGTCGGTCCTTTGTTTCTCCTTGCCGAACCGAGGAGTGCGTGTGTGAGGGTGCTACCGATGGGGCATAGCATTATTTTTATTTTTATGAGACACTTTTCTCCAAGCTAGGTATCACCTTGCCTTTTACCACTTCAAGCGAGTAGAGAGTTTATGTGCTCTGAGCATAGCCCCTACTCAACTTCATCCCAACAGTTGGGTCTTTGTCTGGGCCTTCGAGCTATTAAGTGAGGATTTGGGTTGAGAGCCCTCCTTAGGGGTTTTTTTTTCTGGTTCTTCTCTACCCGCCGAACGGAGAAGGTGGGTTAGACGTCTCTGAGCAATCATCATGGTCGTCGGTTGATGAAACCCTTTTGTGAGAGTTACAAGCAGTTTAAGGAGAACTTCTTTCGGGTTTTAGAAGGGGAGGATGGGCCGAGCGTCCTCTTCGATGCATCTGGCAATTCCTTCTTTCCCTTGTATTGGTCTGATCGGTCGACCATTTTGATCACAATTGGTCGGGATGATTTGGAGGATTGAGAATATGAGTTTGTGGAGGAGCTCATTATTAATAAGGGTCATTACCCCTTTCTTCTCCTTTTATTTTTTTTGACTTGGTGTTTTGCTGGGCACACAAATAAGGAAATTGTGTGCATGAGGGTAGAGGCGCATGCCTCACTATCGGCCACCCTTCTTTGCCAAGGCCATTCGAGTCAGCCCAACAGCTGACCCGATGAAGTTGTGTGCAGGGTTCCGTGGCAGATCCTTGGATCTTGTCATTGAAGTTGCTGGTGAATCCTCGTCCAAATGAACTGCCACAGCTAGAGAGCTTCAGAGTCAAGAGCACCTTTCTAAGAGGGTGGCAAGGGACTTACTCTTTGAGTCCGTGGATGCTGGTTGGGAGGGGTAGAGGTTGTGGCGAATTATGCAAGTCCTTCCATGTTTTCGCCCGATTACCCAATCGGTCAGGTGGTGGACCGACATTTAACCTGCACTAATGATCGGCTCAAGGTTAGGGATTTGGGGCTGTAGCAAAGCTTAGAGGCACCTTATAGAGGTATAGTAGCTACGATCTCGTTCTTGCTAGGGCCACGAAGATCGAGTTTGGGGACTTTTCCTCAAAGTATCAAAAAGCTGAAGATGCCCTGAAGAGGTTGAGTGTTGAGTATCTTTGAGGCTCAGACCAAGATCAACAACTTCCAAGAGGCTAATGCTAGTCTCCAAACTGACCTCGACAAGTTTGTCGCCCAAATCAAAGAGTTGATGTTGGCTTGAGATGAGTTGGAAACTTCCCATGACCTTTTTGGGCTGAGGTCGACACTTTGAAGAAGGAGAAGGAAGGCGTCGTAGAGGAGGAAGTGTCGAGGTTGAAAGGGAGCTGCAGGTTTGAGATGCGTTGTTGGCAAAGAAGGAGACAGTTGTAAATGAACGTGGCCTTGCCATCACTGAGTAAGATGAAGCTGGATTTGCGTATGCCTTGGAGCAAGTAGCCTTCATGCACCCAGATGTTGATACCTCTACTACCGGTTCTTTCAAGGAAATTATGGATGGGAAGCTGATTGACATTGTGGTGGAGCCTCCTCTAGAACCTGCAGCGGATTGATGTGTGCCTGCATAGAATTATTAGGATAGTTTTGTTTATTTGTTATTGTAAGGGGTTTTGTATTGTTATGGCGGGATTCTCTTGAACAATGATTATATTCTCTAATACATTCGCTTATTGCATATTTTATCTTTTAATTGTGTTTTATTCTCTTGCGTGCATGGTGTAGTGCTTTATTGTTTTGATTACTTGGGTGTTCATTTTCGATATGCGCTTTTAGGCTGGTCCTGCCTGTTTGGCCGGGATTTCGTGGGACTTGCCCTTTTTCAGCGAATGTTTATCTCGACCATCCGTTATTAGTATACATGCGGCCAAGCTTATGTTTGGGTTTTTTTTTATGGAATTATCGCTTTGTTTTGATTTTATTGCGAAGGTGATTCGTGCGGCCTTTTGGTCTTTGGTGATGTTTATGGTTTGGATGGTTGGGTTCGTTATTGATGTTAGTTTCCACGTGGGCCCTAATACCTCGGTCTCCGACCTAGCATAATTTATTATGGGCAAACTACATTTGGTTGTTCATGCTTTGGAGGTATTTTGGTGGATTTCTCTCTCGGTCATCTAAGGCGACCGAGCCTGCATGTTAGGGCACTGCACCTTTCTGAAGCATGAGGGGTATGTGTTGTGGAAATTTGCATCGGTTCGTTTCATATTGAATGCGTTTTGGGGGTGGAGCGTTGCGTCGCTTCGTTTTGCATTGAATGCGTTTTGATTTCTTTCCTTCAAACGTATTCCTGGATTTTAATGACGCATAAAGGCGTCGTTCAGACTCCTAGACATGCATTTAAAACGCCTTTAAGGCATTGGCTTCGTGGGTACGTCTCCTCGGATATAAATAGGTGAGCCCAGGTTCTTGTTTCACTCATTCTTCTTTTTGCATCCTTCCTCGACTACTTCTTCAGGAAGAGTATGTCCTTTGGAAAACCTCCTCATTTTTTTCTTTTTCGAGGTTCTTGCGTCGGTTTCATGTGGTAAGTGAGTGACGGCGTGTAACTATGAATGAGTTGTCCTTGTTGGGCGTGCGTTTCGCCTTGGTACCCTAAATTGGGTATAGAGAGAGCCTTTATGAATTCTAGCATCATCATTGTTAGGGCCATCGCGGCCCTCGGCTTCTTGGGAAAATGGTCGTACCTACGTAACGAGGGTCCCTTCTGTTCTCCTGAAGGGGGAATAGTGTTCATGGTCAAGTCTTGCGCTATCCCATTTGGAGCCCCAACACAAATCAAACTTGACCATGACAAGCGCCTTGGATATATTTTTTATCTCCGTCATCTTCCTTCACTTAGTCATTCTTGAATTTATCGCTTCGAACCTTTTTCAACCGTGTTTGCCGAAGGAATCGAATGTTTTCTGGAAGCTTGAGTGGATGAGGCTAGCTCAAAGGAATCGAAGGTTTTCTATAAGCCGGAGTGGACTACGTAGCTGTTGTAGCTTTGTAAGGCTAGATGTAGCTTTGTAAGGCCAAACGTTTCGGCCGGGAGTCCTGTATCTGTTTCTTTTTAGGTGGAAACGCCTCTTTCTTCTTATGATGTAAATCTTTTCGGTGTAATTTTCCTTTTTATGAATAAATATATTTGCTCATCTTCCTGTGTTCATCTTGCTGCCGTTTCATTTGCTTTACTGTTCAGACAAGAAAACTTAGTAATTGAAACAATGTTAAAGAATCAATAGAAAGGTGATGAGTCACAAATTATGCATCTTTTATAGACCTAAGAAGGGTAGTCGTAAGATTATTTTGTGCTTAAGGATCGTTTGTTAGCTGAGATTCATATTATGAACCTAAAAATAGAGAAAATACAAACCTATGCTAAATAGAAGGTCTTAGCTAATAAAAAGTCTTCTTCCTTTCTTCTGCAGGACTGAGCCGAGTTCATATCAACTAGGAGAGTCGTCTCAACCGAGACCGACTCTGTCTCGGCTAGGCTAGGCCTTGCAGCCTAGCAGCTCACTGTAGGCGCAGCCCAATAAGGGTGGCCCAATGGCACTATCCACGTCAGCTATTCAGCTTAGAGGCCACCTCAGCTCCAGATGTCATGTCACTCTTGGAGAAACGTGTAACACAAGCTACGCAAGGGTAGAATAGGAAATTCACTTTTGTAATTTTGTTAGGCGTCGTAGTTCGCGCGCTCTTGTATATATAGGAGTAGCTATCTACATTTTAGGGGTCTTTGAATTCATTCTCTACACATTTTCATTGAGTCCATTATCTCGCTCTCGTTTTTCCCATTTGTAGTGGTGCACGGTGCTACATTGGTGTTTCTCTCGATCGAGGAAGTGCAGGCTTGAGGCGAGAAGCCGAAGTTTGTTAGAGGTGACCACTTGGGATTCCAACGCACTTTGGTGGATCTGATCCTAAGCGCTCAAGCTACTTTGGAGGTGAACCACCACCATCAACCATGGTGATTGTCATGGAAGATCGATCCATCTGAATTCGAACCCTTTGCGTTTGTACTCTATTTTCTATTAATCAATTTCATTCTGCATTTCATGCCTTTGTTCCTCTCCTCTTCCTTAATTCATGATTTGATCTACGATTGCAATTGAACCATGAACAAAGTTAAACTAAGCCGATTGGAACTAGTTTAGTTAATTTCGTAGGTACTCATTTAACGATCGTTAATAGAGAACCTAAAATCAGCTCCGAACTTAATCCCTGCCAACTAATGAGGTAGCGATTGCGTAATTCCTCAGTATGGTAATGGACGAACCTATGGCGATTGCCATAAGCATTCTCAAGGCTGACATGGACTGAGAACTGGAGTGAGGAACTTGGATTGGACTTGAATTAATGGAATTGAACACAAACACAAGTACATCGTAATAACAATAGTAGTTATATTGTATCAGTAGCATCCTTGCCTTTGCATTTATTCTCTGCAATCATTTACTTTTTCTCGTTTCCATAAATAAAACCCCCCCTGTTTACTACCTTACGAGTCCGAGATAGAGATAGTCCATCTCAGTAGTGTTAGTTTTGCACTTAGCGAAACCAAGTCTGATAAGTCTTTGTCGAGACCATATCAGCTCAGTTTCTACGAGAACAACTCGGCCGATTTGCCGAGACAAGTCAATACTCTACATCTCAGATTCCACATCATTTCACTTCACACCGAATCACAATTGGCGCATTGTGTCCTTGAGAAAAATTGACCTAGGGTTGACTATGCTATAGTTAGCTTTAGTTATTTGATGTGCGTTGAGGCGACTAAAACGACCTTATTAAAAGGCAGGGAAAAGGAAAGGAAGAGTGTTAATTTGGAAACAAAGTGCTCGTAGTTGATTGGCCTAACTTTTTTTTTTGGAGAAGAGACAATAATATTAAGCTTTGTTAGTCTGTTATGATTATAGATAGTGATAGTGTCGTTGGTTAGTGTGTTGGTCTCTTCTTTTAGTGATGTTGAGATCAGGGGCTTGAGTCTCCTTTGCCTCAATGTTTCTTCTTTTTTTTTTGTAGTTGTGTTCCCGTGGTTCTTCTGACCGTGTGCTTTCAGAACTTGATGTATTTTTGGGTCCTTCCTTACTCGCTTGGACGGGCTCTCGGCCGAGTTCATAGGTCTTTCTTTTCTTGCCTGGATGGGACCTTTTGGTCAAATTCAGGTCTTTTGCTCACCTAGAGGGGACCTTTTTTGGGATGCCCTTTGCATGTCTTTTTTGCTCTCACCTGACTTGGTTTTTTGACTGGCTTTAGGTCCTGTGCTCGCTTGGAGGGGACCTTTTTTCCGGTCGTCCTTCGCAGGTCTTTTTTCTTCATGCTTGGAGGGGACCTTTTTTTGACCGTCCTTCGCAGGTCTTTTTCTCTTCATGCACGGAGGGGGACCTTTTTTCAGCTGTCCTTCATAGGTCTTTTTTTCTTCATGCATGGAGGGGACCTTTTTTCGGTCGTCCTTCATAGGTCTTTTTTCTTTATGCCTAGAAGGGACCTTTTTTTGGCCGTCCTTCGCAAGTCTTTTTTTCTTCATGCCTAGAGGAGGACCCTTGGGGCTGTCCTTCGCAAGTCTTTGTCTTCGTGCTTGGAAGGGACCCTTGTGGTTGTCCTTCATAGGTCTTTTTTCTTCGTGCCTGGAGGGGACCCTTGGGGCCGTCCTTCGTAGGTCTTTGTCTTCGTGCCTGGAGGGGACCCTTGGGACCATCTTTTGTAGGTCTTTTTTCTTTGTATGTATGTGCTGTCAACTACATTCACATTTTATTGAGATAGTAAGAGAAAATTTATACATCAACGATATACTTGGTTCTATTTGTGATATGCATGAAGATTCATAGTGTTCCAAGTTCGAGGTATCTTCTTCTTTGTCGAGGTGCTCCAAGCAATATGCTCCTTTGCTTTGGCCTCCTCGGTTATTCATACGGACCCTTCCATATTGGGGTGAGCTTGTTGTCGTCGGTCGTTCTGGTTATCTTTCTCAGGACTAAGTCGTGGGGTTGGAAGTGTCGGTGGGCTAATCTTTGTCGTTCTTTGTCGGGCGGCTCGAACCTTGGCAGCATACTCTTTTACCTATGCTATTTCGCGCACCTCCTGCAACAAATCTAAATTTACTCTTATTTTGTCCTTGTTCTTAGCCTGTCGAAATAGGGTGGTCTACGGTGACGGCTCCCGATCTCGACTAGGATGACTACCTCTGTCTTGAAGGTGAGGTGAAAAGGCGTTTCGTTGGTGGAGGAGTGAGGAGTTGTGTGATAAGACCAAAGGACTTGGGGAGTTCTTGATCCATCTTCCTTTCGCTTCTTCTAGCCGCCTGCAAAGTCCTCTTAGGATGACCTTGTTTGCTGCCTCAGCTTGTCCATTGGTTTGGGGATGCTCGACCGATGTGAAATGTTGCTTGATTTTTCGGTTGGGTGTAGAAGTCTATCGTTGCCCGTGACACAAAGTGGGTCTGTTATTCGATATTGTTTTGGCTAGCGCAGGCCGAAACAATATATGATCTTTTCTAGTAGAAGCGCTCGATCCTCTTAGCGATATCGTGGCGATTGGCTTGGCCTCAATCCACTTAGTGAAGTAGTTGGCGACTACGATTAGGTACTTCACTTGTCCGGGGCTGGTGGAGAAGGTCCTAAGATATCCACTCCCCCATTTGTGGAGCGGCCCGGGAAGTGATGGCATGTAGTTGCTTCGAGAGTGCGTTACCTACCTCTATGAATCTTTGGCACTTATCGCATCTTCTCACATAATCCATGCAATCTTCTTTCAATGTCGGCCCTAGCGATCTTGCTCACTAGTGCCTGGCCTTCGATGTGGGAGCCACATAGCCCTTCGTGGACCTCCTTGATCACATAACGCGCCTCTTCACCCTCAATGCATCTTAGTAATGGAAAAAGAAACCTTTCTGTGCAGTTCTCCTCCTATGATGATGTATCTTGCTGCCTCTTTAATCAATTTTTTGACCTTTACTAGGTCTTCTGGTTTTATTTCGTCCCTTAAGTACGCCATCAGGGGACTCATCCATGTTGTCCGTTCCTCGATGCAACCTACTTCGAGCTCCTTGGTAGTTGGTCGACCGATGCTCTTGTGAATGATTGACTTTTGTACTCCTCTCTTCTAGGAGGTAGCGAGTTTTGACAATAAGTCTGCCCTCTCATTATGTTCCCTGGGTACATGGTGTAGGGTAAATTTCTCGAAGGCTATTGCCAGTTCTTTTCAGTTCTGTCCAAGTACTTTACCAATTAGGGGTCCTTGGAATCACAGGAATACTGGTATTCCCCATTCACTTGCCTAGTCATTAGCTTAAAGAAAAGATGAAAGGCTTTTGGCGGTCTTGTGAAAAACTTTTGCCTCAATTCTTTGGCTAGTCTGATCTCGGCAAGTAATGCCTTGAATTCAAAGTGGGAGCGATTGTTCTATCAACACCCCATTCGAGCCCTCAATGCCTCCAATTCTTTCCAACACCGCTTCCCACTTGATTTGGATTGGCTTCGTCAGAGAGGAGCCATCCGCCACTTGTCTTTGCCTCTAGGCTACCTGCTGTCATTTTTGTGATGAAATCAGCTAGTGCTTCGGCTTTTATGTGACCCTTGCTTTCGTATGATATATCAAACTCAGAAAGTTGGATGCTCCATGCTACCATCCTACTCGTCAGGTTCAGCTTTCTGAGTACTTGTTTTATCAGCAAATCCGTCCTCACGATTATCGAGTGCCCTTGGAAATACATGCATAGCCTTCGAGATGCGATGACTAGGGAGAGGGCCACCTTTTCGATTCTTTGGTACCTTCTTTCCACCACTTGGAGGATCTTACTTATAAATTATATTGGATGCTGCTTTCCCTCTCTTTCTGTACCATTGAAGCTTCTTTGCTTCTTTCGCTACAGAGATGTATATTACGAGGGGATCTTGGGTGTTGGCTTTGTCAATATCGGGGGGGGGTAGCTAGCGTCACCTTCAACCTCAAGAACGCCTCCTCGCTCTCTATTGTCCACACAAAGGCGTCTCCCTTTTTAGGGTATTGAATATTGGGGCGGTTGTCTCGTGACCAAGATAGAAACCGTGAGTGAGTGTCGTGATCCTTCCGATCAGTTGCTGCACTTCCTTGACTATCATTGGGCTTCGCATGTTTATGATGGCTTGACATTTTTCTGGATTAGCTTGATCCCCTCTCGGTCAGCATGAATCCTAAAAGTTTTTCTGCTTGGACCCCTAGAGGAGCACTTTTTGGGGTTTTAGTTTAAGTTGATGCTTCCTCAATATTTGGAACACCCTTCCCAGGGATTTGTAGTGGTCACTTGTTGATGTGGATTTTACTACCATATCGTCCATGTCCACTTCCACATCCACTCTTATCATACCCTCGAACATTCGGTCCATCATACGTTGGTATGTTGGCCCCGCGTTTTTAAGTCTGAAGGACATCACTTTATAGCAATAGGCTCCGCATCCGTTATGAAGGCCATTTTGGCCTTGTCTGAGGGTGCATTTTGATTTGATTATAACTTGAGTGCGCATCCATGAAACTCAAAAGTGCAAAGCTTGAAGCTTCGTCTACTAGGCGGTCTATGCTTTGTAGGGGTATGGATCCTTTGTTCAAATCCGTATAGTTAAGACACATGCGCCATTTCCCAATGGCTTTTTGACCATTACCACATTTGCCAACCATGTGGGGTATTGTATTTCACAAATGAAACCAAGCGGTGAGGAACTTCTTGGTTTCCTCACAGGCGACTCTTCTCTTTTCTTCCCCTAACTTCCTCTGCCGTTGGCGACTAACCTGAAGCCTGAGGCTACCGACAAACAGTGGCATATGAATTCGGGGTTGATCCGGGCATGTCGGTCAAGGAACACGCGAACACGTCCTAGTTTTCTGTAAGAAGGAGGCGAGGTTTCTCTCCTCTTCTTGGGTTAGGGTGGTTCCTATCTTCGTCTTGTGTGTTGGGCTTGTGCCAATATTGATTTCCTTCAAGTCCTCTATCGATAGGGTCCTTTCGCACTCATCTTTGCATCTGGGGTTGAGGTTGAGATCTAACACATTTACATCTAGTTGGTAGGCCCTAGCTAGCCGTGAGCCGATTGTCAAACAATCCTCATAACAACGCCTTGCCACTCGATGGTCAGCCCACACTCTACCTACTTCTTTCCCCACTGGACATTTCATGCATAGATGGTAGGAGAATACTACTGCCCCCAATTTATTTAACAGGCCTCCCAGATGATTACATTATATGGCGCCTCCACGTCCACTACAGTATACAGCACTTAGGAATGGTGCACGTGTAACTGCGCTCTCAAACATGGTCTCAACTTGATTCCTCCCTTATCTCTACTTGTTCTCCGACAAAACCGTACAATTTTCTGGCGTAGGGCTCCATATCGGCCGACTGCAATCCCAATTTTTTGTATGTCGATCAGTACAACATATTAGCCGAACTTCCTTGGTCGATGAGAACTCTCTTGACTTTGTATTTGCCACCTCTATGGAAATTACCATGGGCTCATCATGTCTCGGGGTTTGTACCTCATGTCCTTTTCGTCGATGAGATCACCGGCAATTTGGTCTGGCCGATTCTTTCTCTTATCACCATAATGTCGCTAACTTTCCTTTTCGTTTCTCTCTCTACTCTAGGAAGTCTCCTCCTCCTAAGATGGTTGTTATGACACCTCACCTCGAATATCCCTTCTTTGGGGTGGTGACTCCACTCTCTTTGTTTTCCCCTCTCGGTTCTTCTTTTTTGTTTCTCTTGGCCTTTCCCTTTCGTTCACCTTCTTTGTTGTCCTCGGGCTAGTTTACGCTTTCTCGCTCTCCTTTTGGACGTACTAACTTAAGTGCCCATCCTGTATCAACTTCTCTATTTGTTCTGTAAGGTACGACAATCCTCCGTTGCATGGTCACGTGTTCGGTGAAACTCGCACCATTCTTGCATGTTTGGTCCCATTCATTGGCCTTTCATCTCCTCGGGAACTTCAGCATGTTGGTGTGGTGAATTTCGCGTAGTATCTCTGCCCTCTTCTCTGAAAGGGGTCAACACAAGAGGGTGGTAGTCTCTTTGTCTGGTAGGGTATTTGTTTTCTCCTTCGTCATCGGTCAAGCTTCACTTCTTGTTTCTTTATTGGCTTCGATTTGATCGCCTTGATCCTCTTCTACTTGATGTGTTTCTCGGCGCGGGTTGGATTTCCTCCATACTTTGTGGTTACCTCAAGGCGAGAGAGTCGTTGAACTGCCTTGCTCTGAGTCCTTTTGGAAAGCTTTCATGAAAATTTTTTGATCGGGGTCATTTACTCTGATTTGTGGCGTTGTTGAATCGGGCTAGGTAGCTTTTGAGTGTTTCGTTCTTATTTTGTTTGATGTCAAAGAGGTTCGCTACCTCTAATTTTTTCGTCTTGTTGGTAGTGAATTGAGAGGTAAAAGCATTCGCTAAATCTTTGAATGTTTGGATGGATCGTGGTGGTAGGGTTGCCAACCAATGCATGGCCATTCCCCGTAGGGTTCTCGGGAAGAGTTTGCAGCTCAAACGATCATCACCTCTGCTTATGTACATCTGAGTTTGGAAAGCCTGAAGATGAGTGTGGGGGTTTTGGCTTCCATCGAAAGGCTCGATGATCACTTCTCTGAAGTTTTGGGGAATGGGAGTCTAGTCTATTTCTTCACTTTGAATGATTCAGCCAAAAGGTCGAGGGAGCCCTCCACCGGGCAAGGGGTGGATGATGGGCTTCTCCTTCGCAACCTTCGCAAGCAGCCTTCGCCGCAGCTAGTTGGCATCGAAGCTCCTCCTCCCGCTCTTCTGCTATCTTCAATGTCTCCTTATATTTTTTCTTCGGCCAACCTATGCCTTTCTTTCGCTTCCTTCTATCGTTGCTCCGCCTTTGTATTTAATTGGGACTATTCGTCGCTGCGAGCTTGTAGTAATGCCACTGCCTACAGTAATCACTACAATGTATCCTCCTCTGCTTCATTGGTAAAGCTGGCCGCCTGATTACATGTAACCGGCGTTGTCTCTGGTCTTACTCCCTTCTAGCTCCTGGTTGTTCGTGTCGGTCTCGAGATCTTGAGGCGTTAGGAAAAATTTCAACAAGGTCCCACGATGGGCGGTACTGTTCTCGTCCGAGAGTTCAGGTAGTTTGTGTTTTGATGGCTTGTAGAATCCAACCTCCTCGGGGTATCATTCAATGTCTTATACTCCCAAGGTGGACCCATGAAGGAATTTGTGTACAAGTAACTTCCTAACTACCCCGTAACTAATTAAGTGGAGTATTCTTCACGTGGGGAAATTCAAGGGGGTAGGCCATCTTGGGCCTCTCCTTCTTCCCTTAATACTTGGCCGTTTGGGATCGCGGGCCTGTTGGGTGAATCTTGGACAAGATGGCCCGCCGGTACAAAGTGATTAACGATAATTATTTTAAATCTTTCTATTTAGATATTACAAAAGTGCCACGTGATCCACTTTTTATTTTTTTTTATGTAAAATAATTTTAAACATAAGATTCAACAACATCCATTAATGAGATCTAATGTAAATTTTTACACTTGTATTTGATGCTAGCGCATCTCATTCATGTAAGTTAAGACAACATATAAACCAGTGCACATTAAATATTGAATATTATTTTATTTATATATCATTTTATATATTATTTTATTTTATTTTGACGACTAAATCAACCCTATATAGCTTGAGTCGATCTTGGCCAGCCATCCGGCTAGTTGAGTCAATTCCGGTTCTACATAACTAGTTCCTCCTTTGGAAGGGATCTGGTTTCCAATATCCAAATTCTATTCTATGATTCAATGTCGCGATTTAGGTCGGGACAATCCAAAATCTTGAACTTTTGGCATTGCACGACCAACAACTTCATCTTCTTTATTGAGAATCTTGCTCGTACCATTCTTGCTTACCTTGTCGTCTTCTGTTGACACTTCTTATTAGCTACAAACCACTTTAATCCAACATATCCTCATTTCACAGATATGGATTTGATTGACTTGATCCTTCATCAAAGCCATCTTAAATACTTGTTCTAGGACTTGACTGGACCTTTTGTATTGTTTGTTGGAGTTCTTTTAAGGAAGTAGTTGCTGCTAACTTCGACTATCAATCTTTGTCTTTTTGATAAAAAAGAGTGATTCTTCATTTAATATTGTTGTCCATCATTAGATCTCTCTTTATTATTTTTTAACCATTCTAAAATTTTGTGTTGCTAACCAAATTGTTATTGAATTTTTTTTCCACCATTTTATTCTAACTTCTCTTGCCAACATCTTCAGATCTATTCCTTCATACAGTTGAATAATTACGTATTCCCAAGAGAAAATCAAGTTATTGCTGAGAGGCTACAAATGATATTAGTCGATATCTTGTTACAAATGTTGATTTTTCCTTGAACACCTCATAGGCTTTTAAAATTTTTGGAGGAAATATTGTAGGTGTTGCTCCATTATGGTAATACCATTTGATGAACCATTTTGGGAATTTTAGAGGAGTTCCCTTCTTGAACCATATAAACCATGAATGTTTCTCTGGATTGGTTAATAAAACTTGAGACCATGCTTCTGTATAATCGTAATAAGAATATCTTGCTAGATCAAAGGTTCTCGAAAAAGATCTCTCCTTGTACAAGGGTTGATCCCATTCTTGTGGAGATAAGATTCTAATGATTTTCATTTTTTTAAATAATGTATTTCCATGGTCATCTTTATTATGAAAGATTTCCACATAATTAGTATCAACTAAAATAAACTCATAAAAAAGTCTGGTTTTGGATGGATGGGTTGGTATGGAATGAGTATTTGGGGAAAAATATTTTGGCTATTTGATTAGGTTTTCTTGGATCCATGGTTTTCTAATACTAATACTGAAATTACTTCTTCTTTATGGACATAAGTATCTTAAGGATCTTGGGTTATGGTGTTCTTGAAGGTATTTGGGCTAGTTAAAATATTTTGGTAATATAGGGAGTAAACCTATTGGGAGAAGGTAAGGTTATTTGTGATGTAGGTGTTGGTGTCTTTAAAGCTTGGGCCATGGTAATTGGTATTACAGGCTTTAATAGTGCTGGAGAGGGTCTAGCCGATATTGATGATGAACAAGGACCTTTATTTGGTTCTACAAAACCATAATTTTTTCTACTTATTTGAGATGATCCCAGTGGGGGACCATATTGATCTTTTTCTACTTTATTTGGGATTAATGGATGTTTGCATAGATGCTTTTATAGTTCCTGATGAGGAATTATATTGTTGCTTTTTCTTTTCACTTTCAAGACTCATATTATCTTCATGAAGAACCCTATAAAAATTCTCTTGTTAAAAAATCTAGAAGGAAATTATTTTCTCCTTTAATATGTTCTATCTCAAAATCAAAACATGATAGTAATGCTTGCCATCTAGCAAAAATATGTTTTGAAACTAGATTTTGGACATCTTTTGTAATGAGGAGTAGCTTTGCAATCAATTCGGATAAGGAATTTTTTGTTAAAAACATCACTTTGAAATTTTTGAACACATAAAACAATTGAAAGTATTTCTTTTTTTATAGTAGAATATTTTTGTTGAGAAGGATGCCAAATACTCGAATAATATTTGACTACTTGTTCTTTTAAAGATTCTATAAGTTTTTGTTTTAAAATCCCCCCATAACCTGTATCTAATGCATTAATTTCTATAATTAAATCTGCTTTAGGATCTGGAATTCTTAAGCAAGGTATTTTCTTCACTAAAGTTTTAATTTCTATAACTGTTTTTGTCATTTCTTCATTCTATTCTAGATTGTTTTTTATTAATCTTTTGTATAAAGGTGAACATATTATTCTAATATTGGGTATAAGTTCTGCTATATAATTTACGCATCTTTAAAATCTTTGTAATTGGGTTTTGTCTTTTATCTCATTAGAAAATTTATCAGCAAATTCTATAGATCTTGATATTGGAATAATAGTTTCTTGATATATTTCGAAACCTAAAAATATTATTTTAGTTTGAAATATCTTAATTTTTCCTTTTCAAACTACTAATTCATTTTCTTTTATAAGATTAATAAATTTTTCTAAATGTTCTACATGTTGGCTAATATTTTTAGAAAATATTAATATATCATCTAGACATACTAATGAGAATTCCATATACTTATTAAATATATCATTCATTATATTTTGAAACTCACTAAGACCATTTTTAGTCCTTATGGCATTACATTTCATTCATAATGTCTAAAGGGTATTGATGGGTCATAAAATGCACATCCTAAGTGAACCTAAGAAGGGCACCATTGAGCAACTCACGAGCTTAAAAGATAACTGTTAGCTAAAATCCAAATTAATGGCCAAAACTCGAAGTAAAACATAAGTTGTGCCTAATCAAGATTCTTAGCTAACTATCTCTTCATTGCAGGTTCAGGTGACCGGCCGAAGGTACAAGCCGAGAGTACCTCAGCCAGGCCAAGACTCGGCCGTGCAGGAACCGAGTCAGGAAGAGCCACGCGGAACTCCACGTCAGCAACAATATCCACCCTGGACCTAGCTCAGTTCCACGTCACTACTGATGCAACTAATACGTATGTCACAGCAAGGGTAGAATAGGAGATGCACATGTAATTCTGTTAGCATCGGTAGCTGTGCCTTCTCTTGTATAAATAGAAGGAACTTTGATAGAATAGGGGCTTTTTGGCATTCAAAACTCTCCCGTATCCATATTCTCTGAATTCTCTCTCACCTTTCTTCTCCTCCATTCACGGTGGTATACGGTGCTGTCAATAGCGTTTCTCTCGATTGAGGAAATGCAAGCTAAGGAATGAGAAGCCGAAGATTATCAGAGGAGACCGATCAGACTCTTGGCCGCACTCTGGTGGATCTGAACCTCGGTTCTAGCTAGCGAGGCGAACCATCACCGTCGTCCATGGCGATCGTTGTGGAAGATGGAACCACCGAATCCAGGCCCTGTGTTTGTACTTTGTTCTCAATATAATGAGTATTTTCTGAGTTCTAACTCCATTGCATTCCTGATAATTCAATTCAATTACTAAGTTGCAATTGCACATGGTAATAGAACAAAGTTAAACTAAGCCGATTGGAACTGGTTTGGGCGTTTTTACAGTCGTTTTACGCGCTAATCAAATAACTAAAGCTAACTATAGTATAGTCAACCCTAGGTCATTCTTCTCAAGGACACAGTGTGCTCAATTGTGATTTAGTGTCAAGTTAAACAATGCAGAATCTGAGATGTGAAGTGTTGACTCTTCTCGGTTGTGGCCGAGTCATACTCGGCAGAGACTGAGCAGAGATGGGGTAGATGATGCCTGCAGCAAGTAGCTTTGTGACTTCTTTTTTGACTACATCTAGAATGGAAGGATTCAGTCTTCGTTGCTGTTGCCTTGTGGGCTTAATATCTTCCTCCATTAATATTCTGTGCATGCATATGGAGGGATTGATACTGGAAGGTCGAGAAAGTTTCCACCCAATTGCTGTTTGTGTTGCTGAGGACTCTAACAGCTTATCTTCTGCTCTGGGAGGAGGGTTGCTTGCAATGATGACAAGGAGCTGTTGTTCACCGTCCCAGAAAAGCATATTTTTAGATGGCTAGGCAGTGGTTTTCAGCTCCATGGGTGGTGGAGATGGAAATTCTCGAGTTACGACTCTCGGATCCGACTGGCCCGGCTTGTTCTTGATTCGGCATCGTGATTGCCGTTATGGATTCGGCCTTGTCGTGCTTGGTAGACTTGGAAGGCTTGTTTCGGCTTCCGATTGGGTAGAGTCGGCCTCGGCTCTCCTTATGGTTTCGGTCTGGTCTTCACTGGCGAGATGGTTTGGGTGTCGGCTTTTTGTGTTTGACTCGTTTGGCGAGTTGACTTTTGACGACATTGACTTTCGGCCTTCTTTGGCCGACTTCACTTAAATTTGTGAATATAGTTGCTAGTTGTTTGGTATGAGCTTTCTAGTTTCGGCAACTTTACTTCTGCCTTTGCTCTTGTTCTCTCGAGGGCTTGGGATAGCAAACTTGATTTATTAACTCAGTTAATTCTTTTTCAAATGTCAAGTTGCTGATGTCGTGATCTTCCTCAAAATTTGGGGTCTCGGTGCTTCCTATGATCAGCCTTGAGCATTTATCGGTGGCATCAGTTCCAACAAGATCTTCCATTCCCTCACTGCAGTTGTCGAGTTGGAAATATTCTTCCACTAATTCTTCCATGATATCTATGCCAAAGAGTGAGTGGTCTTGATTGGGGTGCTTCATAGCTTCAAAGATATTGAACTGCACCGGTGTGTCACCAATTCCATAGAAGTATTCCGGCATGTACGTCGATCTTCGTCTTTGCTGTCATTAAAAATGGTCTCCCAAAGTATCAATGTTGATCCTTTCTCGATGACTCGTCCTCCATGTCGAGCACGTAAAAATCATTTGGAAAGATTAATTCATCCACTTGGGACGAGGACATCTTCGAGAACTCCCGGGGGTTGCACGATACTTCTATTAGCAAGTTGTATGGTCATCCTGTGGGTTCTAGATCTCTCCAAGATTGAGGGACACTGTAAGTTGATGCCGGCATGGCGTTGATTGGCGCCCCTAAGTCAACATAGCATCGGCGAATGTGGAGTCACCGATGGTGCATGGGGACCAGAGAAGATACCGGGGTCTCGGCATTTCTCGGCAAGACCTGTGAAATTCTGCGGTGGGGTGGTTCTGGTTAAGCTTGAGACCACACCTCCAAGTTCTCGATTCCCCTTCATCTTCTTTCTTTTTGTGAACGCATAATTCCTTGAGGAATTTTGCGTATTTTAGATTTGTTTAATAGCATCGAAGTGGAATGTTGATTTCCACCTTAGGAACATCTTCAGCAGCTCGTCATCAGAATCTGGCTTTTTCGAGAGGCGGTTCGGGATGGAAATGGCAATGGGACCTTTGTCCGAGAGTGAGGCGGTGAGTCTACCAATTTGTCACTTCAGTCGGCTTCATCTTGTTCTGTGTGCCTGATCTGGCTCTGCATGCAGGCTGAGGTAATTCTTTGCCGCTTCGAGTATTACTGCGTTAGCATTCCCTCTCGGATTCGGAATGGATTGGGAGGGAAGGTTACTCGAGCCCGGCTGACTGTAGTTCACTCACAGTGTTTGCCAGCTGACCTATTTGCATCTTGAGGTCCTGGATGGTGGCGGTCATATTTTGCTGAAATTGTAAATTGCTGGAACTTACTGATTGCTGAAATTCTATGTTACTTGCTGCCAGCTGCTTCATTAAATCTTCTAGTGATGGAGAGTTATCTTGGGTAGGAGTTCTCTGTTCTTTGCTGGTGGGAAGGATGATGTTGAGTATTGTGAACTCGGCTGCTGATAACTAGTTGTCCCATAGGGCAAATTCGGCATGAATCCGGCTCTTTGAGCCGCATATGGTCCTTGTGGATTGGGCGGAATGGTTGTTTCCCATATGGTTGGTTATCAATTGCCGGTTCTGATAGGGTTGCTTCCCATATTGAAATCCTCTTACGGCTCCAACACTTTCGGTTTGGCTAGACTCGGTTTCTTGCAGAGTGGGGCACATATCAGTTGGATGCTGCGGCCGAAGTACATATGCCACAGACTTTTGCTGCCATGGTTGGGTGATGTTGACTAACAACCCAGTTGTCTCACTGAGAGATGTCGGTTCGGTCAGCTGGTTCTCCAGCCTTTGGTTGGAGGCTGCACCGATTTCGTTCAACTGGTCGAGACGGATTGACCCCTCTGATCCCAAATTGTTGAGTGTTGCTTGCCATGTTCGAGATCAAATGCCTTGCTGCTACTGGTGTTTTGTCCATTAATGCTCCTCCCTGGCGGCATCAATCATACTCCTGTCCATCATGGATAATCCTTCATAGAAGTATTGGATCAGCAGTTGCTCGCTGATCCGGTGGTGAGGACAGGTGGCACAGAGCTTGTTGAAGCGCTCCCAGTACTCGTGCAGAGTTTCTCCTGTATGCTGCCTTATCCCACAGATTTCCTTCCTTATGGTCGCATGATCCTAGAGGCTGGGAAAAATTTTTCAGGAAGGTCCGTTTCATATCTCCCCGGTGTTGAAGAGTGCTGGCTGCAGATATAGCCAGTCCTTTGCAGCTCCGTCTAGAGAGAATGGAAATGCCTTCATCTTGATGTAGTCTTCTGGGATTCCTTGCGGCCTCATCGTGGAACAAACCACGTGAAATTCTTTAAGGTGCTTGTGGGGTCTTCTCTGCAAGACCATGAAATTTAGGCAACAAATGTATCAATCCAGACTTCAATTCATATGTCACGAGCCGGCTCGGTTGTGGATACTGGATACACCATGGTTGGTACACCACATCTGGAGTGGCTAGCTCCTTCAATGTCTGTTAAGATTTTCCATCTGCCCTGGCTCTATAAAGTTGTCAATCTTATTAATGAAAATGTTAGTACAAGAATGATTAGATTTATCAGCAGAGTTTACACTATTACTAATATTTCTTTGTGGTATTTCTAATTTTACGTAACCTTCGTAAAGTTAGTTCTATTTCTGGATCAAAAATATATAGTGGGTCAGTGCTACTCTAGTCATGCATCATGCAAACTTCTAAGGTAACAACAATCAGGATGTAGTCAATATGTAATGCTGAATGTGATGCAGAGTTAGAGAATTTAATGTATGCAATGCAGAGTAATTTTATTCTATATCAATATGTATATATTTGTTTTTGTTTTATCGGTGAATTCACGTGAAATTTTATTAACAAATTCAGACTCAATCAAACCTTAAAACAAAACTTCTTACAACTTCGGATTCGACTCGGTTTACTTGGCACACTGAAATACACAAAAGAACTTGTATCCCCAGACAGCGCCAATTTGATAAAGCCTTCTTTCTTGTCGTTTTGAAAACTTTATCGGATACTAAAAGCTAACTATAGCATAGCTAACCCTAGGTCATTCTTCTCAAGGACACAGTCGTTCAATGGATATTTCAATAGGCGGTAAACAAAAATCGGACTCTGATTGTAAGTCACAGACTTGTCTCAGCACTGGCCGAGTTGCACTTAGCAGAGATTAGGCGAATTGATCTCGGCAGAGGCGATTCGGTTCGGTCTCGGCTGAGTCTTGAGACAGACGCCTTCTGAGGACTGCCTCTGTCTCGGACTTCGAAAAGCAACAAGTAAGGGGAGGATTTAAGATGTAACTAACTATAAACAGAATTAAAATAAACTACTATGCTGAATACTATTTCTAAGATTATTACTACTACTGTGTTCATGTTCCATTCAATATTCAGGGTTTTTTACGGTTCAATCACTCAATTCAGTCCATCTCGGTCTCCATGGGTCTTATGGCAATCACCATAGGTTCGTCTCATACCATACAGAGGATTTACACAATCGTTACCTCATCTGTTGATAGAGATTAAGTTCAAGCTGATTTTAGAGTCTCAATTAATTATCATTAACGATCATCTACTGAATTAGTTAAACCCGGTTCAATCGGCTTAGTTTAACTTTGTTCTATTACCATGTGCAATTGCAACTTAGTAATTGAATTGAATTATCAGGAATGCAATGGAGTTAGAACTCAGAAAATACTCATTATATTGAGAACAAAGTACAAACACAGGGGCCTGGATTCGGTGGTTCCATCTTCCACAGCGATCGCCATGGACGGCGGTGATGGTTCGCCTACGCTAGCTAGGAGGCGAGGTTCGGATCCACGAGTGCGTCAGTAGTCTGATCGGTCTCCTCGATAATCTTGACTTCTCATTCCTTAGCTTGCATTTCCTCAATCGAGAGAAAGCGCCATTGACAAAGACAGTATACCACCGTGAATGGAGGAGAAGAAAGGTGAGAGAATTCGAGAGAGAATATGGATCTGGGAGAGTTTTGAATGCCAAAAGCCCCTATTCTATCAAAGTTCCTTCTATTTATACAAGAGAAGGCACAGCTACCGATGCTAACAGAATTACATGTGCATCTCTATTCTACCCTTCTTTGTGACATACGTATTAGTTGCATCGGTAGTGACGTGGGCGAGCTAGGTCGAGGGTGGATATTGTTCTGGCGTGGAGTTCAGCGTGGCTCTTCTGACTCGGTTCCTGCGGCCGAGTCTTGGCCTGGCTGAGTACTCTCGGCTTGTACCTTGACCGGTCACCTGAACCTGCAATGAAGAGATAGTTAGCTAAGAATCTTGATTAGGCCTGACTTATGTTTTACTTGAGTTTTGGCCATTAATTTGGATTTTAGCTAACAGTTATCTTTTAAGCTCGTGAGTTGCTCAATGGTGCCCTTCTTAGGTTCACTTAGGATGTGCATTTTATGACCCATCAAACCCCCACACTTAGCCTTTTGCACTCCTGGGCAAAACATACGACTCAATTTAAGGGCGACTTAAGCGAGAGAATTTCCCGTTCGATTTCCTTAAGCTGACTCTACAGAGTCGGTCTCTTTTCATCTCGGCTCAAAGCGTTCATGCAGTCAGGGAGTTACTTCCTGGTTCTCAAGGGCCTTCATGGTTTCCAATTGTGAAAGGGTGCCCCAGAGTGTGGAACTTTTACTCATGTGCTCCACTTTCTCACTTCTCTCAAGTATCTGGGCTGTGTTTTCACTCGGCATTGCATGGGATTGGTGTTGCCATATCTTGTGAGCTCTCCTTTTCACCTGCAAAACACATCAGTTATGATCACTAGGACTTTTCTGGCTTGTAGCGAGGTTGAGGTTATGGGTCGGACAGATTTAAGAAGACTAGCTTCAGACCCCCGGGGAGGAGAGGAGCAATGGGGAGTGAGTGCAATCAGTATGAGGTCGGTCCTCGTTGCTGTGGTCTCCTTCGATCTTTATTTACTCGCCGTTTTTCATTCTATCTTTCTTTTATTTGTGCAGCTTGCTGATCTTTGTTTATTTCAGCTCATTCATTCTAGCTGCCTGTTTCCCTTTTTTTGTACTTTCTTTTCTTTTCTTTCATTCCATTTCCTTCTTTCTTTCTTTCTTCTGAGCCTTTGGCTGCTTTCTGGTCGACTTCAGCTCCCTAGACTTCCCCCACACTTGATTTTAACTCACTCCCAAGATGATTCCACGACTCCTCGGCTTCTCGAGGTGAGGTGAGAATAGTTTTTCCGGCCTCGGCTTGTGGTGAGCTGCAAGAAAAGTGGTCATTTAGGCTCAAAAGGGGTGACAAAGAGGTCAGCTTGTTTTTGGACAGCTTATTTGGCTCTGGGCTCATAAGAAATATGGCCTAGATCATTTCATTCCTGCATGTGTAAAACAGTTGTATCCAGAGAGTTAAGGCAAAATTCAGCACACACAATTAACATGCTTTGCAAAAATCACTCAGAAAGAAGAGAGATGGCAGAGTGTAAGCCGTCTCTGTTGCAAGGCTCAAATTCTCACGCTAGCTGATTCTGTTCCTTCACTCTGAAGGCTCCCTCTTCCCATTTTCACCATTTAGCACTTGGGACCCAGAGGTTTGGTTCCCTTCAAGCAGAGCAGCTTTTGCTCGAGAATAGAGAGATTCCTTCTACTGGCTTGTCAGACTCTCGGACTCAGCAAGGAATTTCCTCTCTTCCTTTGGATACGTAATTCTGCTAAGATAAGGTCATTCCGGCTGTGGCAGACTCGGCAGTGGGACTCTTTTATTAAACACAAACTTAAGCAGAAAAAAAAATACTAATGAGACTTAAAATGGTGTGTCGGGTATGTAAGAAACGAAATGGAAAAGTTAGAGGGAAATGAAAAGTTAGAGAAAGAAGGGCAGATATGATGTGAATGATCCGTTCCAAAATGGACAGAACCCCCTCCACACTTAAACTCGGCATTGCCCTCAATGCCCAAATAGGAGGATAGGCCAAGTCGGCCCAGGCACTGCCATCTGGTGGAGTCGGCTTGACCAAGGCCATATTCTCCAAGTTTTTTCTTGTCGGTCTTTGGACAGCCGAGGAATGGTTTAACTTGGTGCCCGTTGACTGAAAGGTGCGATTGGTATGTTCTTCCTTAAGCTGCACCTTGCACCATGGGGAAATCGTTAGTAATAACAAAAGGTCCGTCCCATCTGGACTGAGCTTACCCTTATGAGTTTTAAACGTGAGTTGAACAGCAACACTTTTTGGCCAATGTGGAGATCTTTTCTCAGGATCTGATCATCATGAAATTTTTTACCTTTTGCTTGTAGATCCTAGCGTTTTCATAGGCTTCCAAGCGAAGTTCATCTAGTTCTTGAAGTTGGAACTTTCTATGTTCTCCTGCTTGGTCATAAGCCATGTTGCATTGCTTGACAGCCCGATAAGCTTTGTGTTCGAGCTCTACTGAGGGGAGATGACAAGCCTTGCTAAGAAAACAACTTCGGTATGGGGACATTCAGAGAGGTGTTCGGGTATGCTGTTCTATGTGCCCATAGAGCATCCTCGAGTCTGCTCCAGTCCTTCTGCTGGGATTTGTCATCTTTTGCAGTGTATGTTTGATTTCCTGTTAAACACCTCGGCTTGCCCATTAGTTTGGGGTGGTATGTTGTGGCTATCTGTGTGCTACCCATATTTTTTGAAGAAAGGAAGCCATGGCTCTATTACAAAAGTGACCCTGGTCACGATGGCGCTTTTGGAACACCGAACCTGCAAAAGATATTTGACTTAAGAAAGTCCACTACTACCTTGGCATCATTGGTTCGGTGGGAATGGCTTCTACCCATCTTGATACATAATCACGGCCAAGCAAGCAAGATGTATGAGTAGCCATTGGAGATTGGGAATGGTCCCATAAAATCTATGCCCCAGGCGTCAAAGACTTCACAGAATAGGATGGCTGCTGGGGCATTTCATGCCTTTGGCTTAGGGCCATCCCTGCTTTTGACATCTGTCGCAGGTGGAGACAATTTATGAGCGTCTCTGAAAATGGAAGGCCAATAGAGGCCGCAATCAAGCACTTTCCCGGCAGTCCGAGATGAGCCGTAGTGGCCTCCTCCAGGCCGAGTGGCGAGATGAAGGACCGACTTGATCTCGGTCTCAGGAATGCACCTGCGGATGATTTTGTCATTGCATAATCTCCATAGATAGGGGTCATCCCATACGTAGTACTTAGCATCACTTCGGATCTTTTCCTTGTAAGTTCGAGATGCCATAGGTGGAAATTGAGATGTAGCTACGAAGTTACAAATATCCGCAAACCATGGTGGGGCCGACTTGATATGCAGGAGTTGCTCATCAGGGAACTCGTCTCGGATGGGTAGTTGTTCGCTTTCTCCTTCAATCCTGCTTAGGTGGTCTGCTACAGCATTCTCGGCACCTTTCTTGTCTCTGATTTCCAAGTCAAATTCTTGGAGAAGAAGCATCCACCGGATCAGTCTCGGCTTTGCATCCGGCTTCTTCAACAAGTACTTCAAAGCAGCGTGATCAGAGAATACAACTATTTTGGAACCGAGAAGGTAGGAGCGAAACTTATCCAGGGCAAACACAATTGCCAGAAGTTCCTTCTCAGTTGTTGTGTAGTTTTGCTGGGCCGGGTCCATGGTTCTGGACGCATATGCAATAACATGCACTGGTTGGCCAACTCGTGCTCTCTGGCCGAGAACAGCTCCCAGGGCCGAATTGGATGCGTCGCCACATGAGTTCAAATGGCAGGTCCCGGCTTGGTGCTTGCAAGATGGGTGCTGATGTAAGTTTCGCTTAAGCTCTTGAAATGCCTCAATGCAAGATTGGTCAAAGTTGAAATCAGCATCTTTCTGTAGCAGTTTGGACAGCGGGGGGCTAGTTCTTTGAAGTCTTTGATGAATCTTCTGTAGAAGCCTGCGTGCCCCAAGAATGAGCGAACTTCCCGTACAGTTGTGGGGTTAGGGAGGGAGGAAATTATATCTATTTTAGCTTTGTCCACTTCTATTCCTCTGTTTGAGACCAGGTGTCCCAATACTATTCCCTCGGTCACCATGAAATGACACTTTTCGAAATTAAGAACTAGGTTCGTATCGGTACATCTCTTCAGCACCTTGGATAGGTTGTTTCGGGCATGCTTCAAGCAGTCGGCGTATCCGTGAAGTCGTCCATAAACACCTCCATGCATTCCTGCAACAAGTCCGAGAATATGCTCATCATGCAGCGTTGGAATGTACTCGGAGCATTGCACAGTCCGAATGGCATTCTGGTGTAAGCAAACGTGCCAAAGGGGCATGTGAAGGTGGTCTTATGTTGATCTTCAGGTGCTATGTGTATTTGCATGTATCCTGAAAATCCATCCGAAAGCGATAATGGGATTTCCCTGCTATTTTTTCTAGCATCTGGTCAATGAAAGGCAAAGGAAAATGATCCTTGCGGGTTGCCTGATTTAGTTTTCTATAGTCGATGCATACCCGCCAGCTGTTCTGAATCCTCATCGGTACCAACTCGTCTTGTTGGTTTTTCGTGACGGTCATCCCAGATTTCTTTGGCACTACCTGCACAGGACTCACCCATTGGCTGTCTGAGATGGGGTAGATGATGCCTGCAGCAAAAAGTAGCTTTGTGACTTCTTTTTTGACTACATCTAGAATGGTAGGATTCAGTCTTCGTTGCTGTTGCCTTGTGGGCTTAATATCTTCCTCCATTAATATTCTGTGCATGCATATGGAGGGATTGATACCTGGAAGGTCAGAAAGTTTCCACCCAATTGCCTGTTTGTGTTGCCTGAGGACTCCTAACAGCTTATCTTCCTGCTCTGGGAGGAGGTTGCTTGCAATGATGACCGGGAGCTGTTGTTCACCGTCCAGAAAAGCATATTTTAGATGGCTAGGCAGTGGTTTCAGCTCCATGGGTGGTGGAGATGGAAATTCTCGAGTTACGACTCTCGGATCCGTGGGCCGGGCTTGTTCTTGATTCGACATCGTGATTGCCGTTATGGATTCGGCCTTGTCGTGCTTCGGCCCGACTTGGAAGGCTTGTTTCGGCTTCCGATTGGGTAGAGTCGGCCTCGGCTCTCCTTATGGTTTCGGCCTGGTCTTCACTTGGCCGAGATGGTTTGGGGTGTCGGCTTTTGTGTTTGACTCGTTGGGCGAGTTGACTTTTGACCTGACATTGACTCGGCCTTCTTTGGCCGACTTCACTTCGGCTGTGAATATAGTTGCTAGTTCTTAGGCTGGTATGAGCTTTCTAGTTTCGGCAACTTTTTATACGCACTGCTCTTGTTCTCACGAGGGCTTGGGATAGCAAACTTGATTTATTAACTCAGTTAATTCTTTTTCAAATGTCAAGTTGCTGATGTCGCTGTGATCTTCCTCAAAGGCTGGGGTCTCCAGTGCTTCCCTATGATCAGCCTTCGAGCAGCTATCGGTGGCATCAGTTCCAGCAAGATCTTCCATTCCCTCACTGCAGTTGTCCAGTTGGAAATATTCTTCCACTAATTCTTCCATGATATCTATGCCAAAGAGTGAGTGGTCTTCGGTGGGGTGCTTCATAGCTTCAAAGATATTGAACTGCACCAGTGTGTCACCGAATTCCATAGAGAGTATTCCGGCATGTACGTCGATCTTCGTCTTTGCTGTCATTAAAAATGGTCTCCCCAGTATCAATGTTGATCCTTTCTCTGATGACTCGTCCTCCATGTCGAGCACGTAAAAATCAGCTGGAAAGATTAATTCATCCACTTGGACGAGGACATCTTCGAGAACTCCCAGGGGTTGCACGATACTTCTATTAGCAAGTTGTATGGTCATCCCTGTGGGTTCTAGATCTCCAAGATTGAGGGACCTGTAAGTTGATGCCGGCATGACGTTGATTGACGCCCCTAAGTCCAACATAGCATCAGCGAATGTGGAGTCACCGATGGTGCATGGGACCGAGAAGATACCAGGGTCTCGGCATTTCTCTGGCAAGACCTGTGAAATTCTTGCAGTGGGGTGGTTCCTGGTTAAGCTTGAGACCACACCTCCAAGTTCTCGATTCCCCTTCATCTTCTTTCTTTTGTGAACGCATAATTCCTTGAGGAATTTTGCGTATTTTAATTTGTTTAATAGCATCGAGAAGTGGAATGTTGATTTCCACCTTCGAACATCTTCAACAGCTCGTCATCAGAATCTGGCTTTTTTTTCGCCCGAGACGGTTCGGGATGGAAATGGCAATGGGACCTTTGTCTGAGAGTGAGGCGGTGAGTCGGCTGTCACTTCAGAGTCGGCTTCATCTTGTTGCTGTACCTGATGCTGGCTCTGTACAGGCTGAGGTAATTCTTTGCCGCTTCTGAGTATTACTGCGTTAGCATTCCTCTCGGATTCGGAATGGATTGGGAGGAAGGTTACTCGAGCCGGCTGATTTGTAGTTCACTCACGGTGTTTGCTGACTGACCTATTTGCATCTTGAGGTCCTGGATGGTGGCGGTCATATTTTGCTGAAATTGTAAATTGCTGGAACTTACTGATTGCTGAAATTCTATGTTACTTGCTGCCAGCTGCTTCATTAAATCTTCTAGTGATGGAGAGTTATCTTGGGTAGGAGTTCTCATTCTTTGAGGTGGGAAGGATGATGTTGAGTATTGTGAACTCTACTGCTGATAACTAGTTGTCCCATAGGGCAAATTCGGCATGAATCCGGCTCTTTGAGCCGCATATGGTCCTGGCTGTGGATTGGGCCGGAATGGTTGTTTCCCATATGGTTGGTTATCGAATTGCCGGTTCTGATAGGGTTGCTTCCCATATTGAAATCCTCCTACAGCTCCAACACTTTCGGTTTGTGGGTGAGTCCTGTGCAGGTAGTGCCAAAGAAATCTGGGATGACCGTCACGAAAAACCAACAAGACGAGTTGGTACCGATGAGGATTCAGAACAGCTGGCGGGTATGCATCGACTATAGAAAACTAAATCAGGCAACCCGCAAGGATCATTTTCCTTTGCCTTTCATTGACCAGATGCTAGAAAAAATAGCAGGGAAATCCCATTACTGCTTTCTGGATGGATTTTCAGGATACATGCAAATACACATAGCACCTGAAGATCAACATAAGACCACCTTCACATGCCCCTTTGGCACGTTTGCTTACACCAGAATGCCATTCGGACTGTGCAATGCTCCGAGTACATTCCAACGCTGCATGATGAGCATATTCTCGGACTTGTTGCAGGAATGCATGGAGGTGTTTATGGACGACTTCACGGTATACGCCGACTCGTTTGAAGCATGCCTGAACAACCTATCCAAGGTGCTGAAGAGATGTACCGATACGAACCTAGTTCTTAATTTCGAAAAGTGTCATTTCATGGTGACCGAGGGAATAGTATTGGGACACCTGGTCTCAAACAGAGGAATAGAAGTGGACAAAGCTAAAATAGATATAATTTCCTCCCTCCCTAACCCCACAACTGTACGGGAAGTTCGCTCATTCTTGGGGCACGCAGGCTTCTCGGAGAAGATTCATCAAAGACTTCAAGCAAACTAGCCTGCCAGCTGTCAAAAACTGAGAAAGATGCTGATTTCAACTTTGACCAATCTTGCATTGAGGCATTTCAAGAGCTTAAGCGCAAACTTACATCAGCACCCATCTTGCAAGCACCAAGCTGGGACCTGCCATTTGAACTCATGTGCGACGCATCCAATTCGGCCCTGGGAGCTGTTCTCGGCCAGAGAGCACGAGTTGGCCAACCAGTGCATGTTATTGCATATGCGTCCAGAACCATGGACCCGGCCAAAGCAAAACTACACAACAACGAGAAGGAACTTCTGGCAATTGTGTTTGCCCTGGATAAGTTTCGTTCCTACCTTCTCGGTTCCAAAATAGTTGTATTCTCTGATCACGCTGCTTTGAAGTACTTGTTGAAGAAGCCGGATGCAAAGCCGAGACTGATCCGGTGGATGCTTCTTCTCCAAGAATTTGACTTGGAAATCAGAGACAAGAAAGGTGCCGAGAATGCTGTAGCAGACCACCTAAGCAGGATTGAAGGAGAAAGCGAACAACTACCCATCCGAGACGAGTTCCCTGATGAGCAACTCCTGCATATCAAGTCGGCCCCACCATGGTTTGCGGATATTTGTAACTTCGTAGCTACATCTCAATTTCCACCTATGGCATCTCGAACTTACAAGGAAAAGATCCGAAGTGATGCTAAGTACTACGTATGGGATGACCCCTATCTATGGAGATTATGCAATGACAAAATCATCCCGCAGTGCATTCCCGAGACCGAGATCAAGCCTGGTCCTTCATCTCTGTCACTCGGCCCCGGAGGAGGCCACTACGGCTCATCTCGGACTGCCAGGAAAGTGCTTGATTGCGGCCTCTATTGGCCTTCCATTTTCAGAGACGCTCATAAATTGTCTCCACCGCGACAGATGTCAAAAAAGCAGGGATGGCCCTAAGCCAAAGGCATGAAATGCCCCAAGCAGCCCATCCTATTCTCAGGAAGTCTTTGACGCCCGGGGCATAGATTTTATGGGACCATTCCCAATCTCCAATGGCTACTCATACATCTTGCTTGCCGTTGATTATGTATCAAGATGGGTAGAAGCCATTCCCACCAGAACCAATGATGCCAAGGTAGTAGTGGACTTTCTTAAGTCAAATATTTTTTGCAGGTTCGGTGTTCCAAAAGCGCTCATCAGTGACCAGGGGAGTCACTTTTGTAATAGAGCCATGGCTTCCCTTCTTCAAAAATATGGGGTAGCACACAGGATAGCCACAACATACCACCCCCAAACTAATGGGCAAGCCGAGGTGTTTAACAGGGAAATCAAACATACACTGCAAAAGATGACAAATCCCAGCAGGAAGGACTGGAGCAGACTCCTTGAGGATGCTCTATGGGCACATAGAACAGCATACCGAACACCTCTCGGAATGTCCCCATACCGAGTTGTTTTCGGCAAGGCTTGTCATCTCCCTGTAGAGCTCGAACACAAAGCTTACTGGGCTGTCAAGCAATGCAACATGGCTTATGACCAAGCAGGAGAACATAGAAAGTTCCAACTTCAAGAACTAGATGAACTTCGCTTAGAAGCCTATGAAAACGCTAGGATCTACAAGCAAAAGGTAAAAAAATTTCATGATGATCAGATCCTGAGAAAAGATCTCCACATTGGCCAAAAAGTGTTGCTGTTCAACTCACGTTTAAAACTCATAGCAGGTAAGCTCAGGTCCAGATGGGACGGACCTTTTGTTATTACTAACGTATTTCCCCATGGTGCAGTGCAGCTTAAGGAAGAACATACCAATCGCACCTTTCAGGTCAACGGGCACCAAGTTAAACCATTCCTCGAAGGTCCAGCACCGACAAGAAAAAACTTGGAGAATATGGCCTTGGTCAAGCCGACTCCACCGGATGGCGGTGCCTGGGCCGACTTGGCCTATCCCTCCTATTTGGGCATTGAGGGCAATGCCGAGTTTATGTGGAGGGGGTTCTGTCCATTTTGGAACGGATCATTCACATCATATCTGCCCTTCTCTTCTAACTTTTTCATTTCCTCTAACTTTTCCATTTCGTTTCTTACATACCCGACACACCATTTTAAGTCTCATTAGTATTTTTTTTTTCTGCTTAAGTTTGTGTTTAATAAAAGAGTCCCACTGCCGAGTCTGCCACAGCCGGAATGACCTTATCTTAGCAGAATTACGTATCCAAAGGAAGAGAGGAAATTCCTTGCTGAGTCCGAGAGTCTGACAAGCCAGTAGAAGGAATCTCTCTATTCTCGAGCAAAAGCTGCTCTGCTTGAAGGGAACCAAACCTCTGGGTCCCAAGTGCTAAATGGTGAAAATGGGAAGAGGGAGCCTTCAGAGTGAAGGAACAGAATCAGCTAGCGTGAGAATTTGAGCCTTGCAACAGAGACGGCTTACACTCTGCCATCTCTCTTCTTTCTGAGTGATTTTTGCAAAGCATGTTAATTGTGTGTGCTGAATTTTGCCTTAACTCTCTGGATAC
Source organism: Mucuna pruriens (assembly GCA_025330945.1). Lineage (NCBI taxonomy): Eukaryota > Viridiplantae > Streptophyta > Magnoliopsida > Fabales > Fabaceae > Mucuna > Mucuna pruriens. The sequence continues at coordinate 113,966 of JAENHJ010000117.1, forward strand.
AACTGTTTTACACATGCAGGAATGAAATGATCTAGGCCATATTTCTTATGAGCCCAGAGCCAAATAAGCTGTCCAAAAACAAGCTGACCCTTGTCACCCCCTTTTTGAGCCTAAATTGACCACTTTTCTTGCAGCTCACCACAAGCCGAGGCCAGAAAAACCATTCTCACCTCACCCTCGAGAAGCCGAGGAGTCGTGGAATCATCTTGGGAGTGAGTTAAAATCAAGTGTGGGGGAAGTCTAGGGAGCTGAAGTCGACCAGAAAGCAGCCAAAGGCTCAGAAGAAAGAAAGAAAGAAGGAAATGGAATGAAAGAAAAGAAAAGAAAGTACAAAAAAAATAGGAAACAGGCAGCTAGAATGAATGAGCTGAAATAAACAAAGATCAGCAAGCTGCACAAATAAAAGAAAGATAGAATGAAAAACGGCGAGTAAATAAAGATCGAAGGAGACCACAGCAACGAGGACCGACCTCATACTGATTGCACTCACTCCCCATTGCTCCTCTCCTCCCCGTGGGGTCTGAAGCTAGTCTTCTTAAATCTGTCCGACCCATAACCTCAACCTCGCTACAAGCCAGAAAAGTCCTAGTGATCATAACTGCTGTGTTTTGCAGGTGGAAAAGGAGAGCTCTGTCAAGATATGGCAACACCAATCCCATGCAATGCCGAGTGAAAACATAGCCCAGATACTTGAGAGAAGTGAGAAAGTGGAGCACATGAGTAAAAGTTCCACACTCTGGGGCACCCTTTCACAATTGGAAACCATGAAGGCCCTTGAGAACCAGGAAGTAACTCCTGACTGCATGAACGCTTTGAGCCGAGATGAAAAGAGACCGACTCGTAGAGTCAGCTTTAAGGAAATCGAGCAGGAAATTCTCTCGCTTAAGTCGCCCTTAAATTGAGTCGTATGTTTTGCCCGGGGAGTGCAAAAGGCTAAGTGTGGGGGTTTGATGGGTCATAAAATGCACATCCTAAGTGAACCTAAGAAGGGCACCATTGAGCAACTCACGAAGCTTAAAGATAACTGTTAGCTAAAATCCAAATTAATGGCCAAAACTCGAAGTAAAACATAAGTTGTGCCTAATCAAGATTCTTAGCTAACTATCTCTTCATTGCAGGTTCAGGTGACCGGCCGAAGGTACAAGCCGAGAGTACCTCAGCCAGGCCAAGACTCGGCCGTGCAGGAACCGAGTCAGGAAGAGCCACGCAGAACTCCACGTCAGCAACAATATCCACCCTGGACCTAGCTCAGTTCCACGTCACTACTGATGCAACTAATACGTATGTCACAGCAAGGGTAGAATAGGAGATGCACATGTAATTCTGTTAACATCGGTAGCTGTGCCTTCTCTTGTATAAATAGAAGGAACTTTGATAGAATAGGGGCTTTTTGGCATTCAAAACTCTCCCGTATCCATATTCTCTGAATTCTCTCTCACCTTTCTTCTCCTCCATTCACGGTGGTATACGGTGCTGTCAATGGCGTTTCTCTCGATTGAGGAAATGCAAGCTAAGGAATGAAGTCGAAGATTATCGGAGGAGACCGATCGGACTCTTGACGCACTCTGGTGGATCTGAACCTCGGTTCCTAGCTAGCAGAGGCGAACCATCACCGTCGTCCATGGCGATCGTTGTGGAAGATGGAACCACCGAATCCAGGCCCTGTGTTTGTACTTTGTTCTCAATATAATGAGTATTTTCTGAGTTCTAACTCCATTGCATTCCTGATAATTCAATTCAATTACTAAGTTGCAATTGCACATGGTAATAGAACAAAGTTAAACTAAGCCGATTGGAACTGGTTTAACTAATTCAGTAGATGATCAGTTAATGATAATTAATTGAGACTCTAAAATCAGCTTGAACTTAATCTCTATCAACAGATGAGGTAACGATTGTGTAAATCCTCGGTATGGTATGAGACGAACCTATGGTGATTGCCATAAGACCCATGGAGACTGAGATGGACTGTAATTGGAGTGATTGAACCAGAAAACCCTGAATATTGGAATGGAACATGAACACAGTAGTAGTAATAATCTTAGAAATAGTATTCAGCATAGTAGTTTATTTTAATTCTGTTTATAGTTAGTTACATCTTAAATCCTCCCCCCTTACTTGTTGCTTTTCGAGTCTGAGACAGAGGCAGTCCTCAGATGGCGTCTGTCTGCACTCAGCCGAGACCGAACCGAATCGTCTCTGCCGAGATCAATTCGGCCTAATCTCTGCCAAGTGCAACTCGGCCAGTGCTGAGACAAGTCTGTGACTTACAATCAGAGTCCGATTTTTGTTTACCGCCTATTGAAATATCCATTGAACGCACTGTGTCCTTGAGAAGAATGACCTAGGGTTAGCTATGCTATAGTTAGCTTTAGTATCTGATAAAGTGTTCAAAACGACAAGAAAGAAGGCTTTATCAGGTATTACAAATGCAATTTTATATCTATCATGTTCTCTTACTCCTATTTGATAATATCCTGATTTCATATCGAACTTAGAAAATATTGTAGAATCTTGAATTATTTTAATTAAATCAATCTTATTAGGTAAAGGATGCCTAATCCATTTTAAAGCTTTATTTAATGATTTATAATTAATAACTAATCTTGGAGCTCCTCATTCTATTTCTGATGCTTTCATCACACAAAATCTGGTACAACTCCAAGGAGATTTTGATGGTCTTATTAATGTTTTATCTAAATATTCTTGAATTTCTTTTTTGTAATATTCTAGATATTCTTTGTTCATTTGTATTGGTCTTGCTTTAGTAGAAATTTTAGTTTCATCAAAACCTTCTATATAAGGTAATGATACTTCATATTTTTTCCTAAGCCAAAAAGCTATAGGATTTATTTCACATATCTCTTTTATTATTCTTTCTTCTAATTGCTTAACATTTTTTTTGTATATTATTGAATTTTAATTTTTCTTTTATTCTTTTAAATTTTATTTCTTTATTAAGCATATTAATATGTTTTGTCTTTCTATCTATAATATTAATTTTCGAAATTAAATATTCCTTTAATAAATTTAATTCTCTTGCCCTAGGAGGTTTTGTAAAATCAAAACATATCTCTTTATTTAATGTTTTAGTTATTAATCCTTTTTCAGTTACCTGAAAAGGATATAATAATGTTAAGAAGGGAGTCCCTAAAATCATAAGTGTATTAATATTTTTACTAATTAGAATGAAGTATTGTAACAAATTTGGTTTTTACAAATTTTGCATTTAATAACTTATATTGTATACTCATTCTTGATCCATTTGCACTGGTCACTCCTTTTAATGTTTTCTCATAATATTTTGTTGGTATGGAGCCTTCTTGTATACAGTTAACATCAGCACCTGAATCTATTAGTGTTGTTATCCTAAACTTTTCTTCTTTAATTATTTAAGTTATTTATGTATGCCATTTGTGAGTAGTTATTATACTTAATAAATTAACATAAGGATCTTCCTTATCTTCTTCATCTGTTTTAGCTTCTTCATAAATTACCTTTTGTTTTGTGTCTTTTTACTAATTCTTTTCCTTCTAATTCTAAAATTCTATATTCTAATTCTATATCATTAGTCTTTAATTATTGTATCTCTTGCTTAAGAGTTTTAATTTCTTCTTGTAAGTCTTTTATTGTAACTTGTTGATTCATGGGCTTAAATCTATCCATTATATTTTTCATACTTATATTACTAACTCTTTTCTAGAATTTTCATCTTTCGTTATTAATTCATTTAATTTTTTTTATCAATTCATTCTTTAATGAAGATTCTTCTAATTTATCTATTATATTTATTAATACAGAGATTTGATCTTTTGTTAATATATTAATAGTCTTACAATCATTACAAGTACATATTCCTACTCCTAAACAGTAATTATCATCTTCTTCCTCTTTAGAGGAGGATGATGTATTTAACATTTCTAGTTGTTCTAATTCCAAATTGTCTTCAGAATCTTCTAACCCTTCACTAAAAGATTCTTGATATTCTGAGTTTATTAGTATATTTAACAAATTCTTTTTTAATGTTTCATCTTCTAATTCATTAATTTTTTGAATAACTCTACATTTATTTGCATAGTGTTCTATCTTACCACATTTTCAACATTTAATTTCTTTTCTTATACCTTTATATCTTTGTTTCTTACTAAATTTGTTTATTTTCTACAATATATTTTGATTTTTATTGCTAAACTTCTTATTTTTGTAGGACGATCTCTTATATTGTTTATAAGGTTTATTATAATGTCTTTCTGATTTTTGTTTTTCTTATGATGAGCACTAGGAGCTCTTATTGGTTCTACACCATATTGATAACAAAATATTCCTAATTCCCTTTTACTAGAAAGTTTCTCTTTTCTCATTTTATTTTGTAATTTAAAATCAGTACAAACTTGTATTCCAATTTCTACTATAACATTATGTAATTGACCATAAGTTAATGATTCATATCCTATAGGTTGTCCATAATGCCTTTCTAAATTTGTTTCTACTTATTTCGAAAATAGCCTTGGTAATCCTGTTATAAATTTTTCTTTCCAAAAACTGGTATACCCATCTTCACTCAATGTTACTTTTGATAAAATGTATCATTATACCATCTATAATCTGACATAGTTGGACAGTAAAGATTAGTTAATTGATTTGCGGCTCTATTTATATAAGCTTTTATGGTGGTTTAATATTACTAGTTGATGGTAGAGTACTACTATTTTCTATCTTATCTTTTGTTTCCCTTAAAATTTCAATCCTTCCTAATTGTTTAGTCACTACTTCTAATACAATATTAGAAAAGTTTAGTTGTGTATGTACCTTTCTAATATCTGATTTTTCTACAGGTTTATTTGAGGTGGATATTTTGACTTTATTACTTTGTTATCTAAAGTTTTCCAATTATTTTCTATTTTTCCTATTGTATTTATTTGTTTGTTAAAAGGATAGTTTATCTTTTTTTCCTACAGTATTGAGAAAACCAATTAAAGAAATATACATTAATTTCTTCCTTGTTCATATAGGCATAATATATTTCTCTAAATTTTATGGTTTGTTCTTAATTAAATGTATTGAAATACCATTCTCTTCGTTCTTTATTATATTCTGCTCTAAAGTCATTCCTTATCCATTTTTTGTCTATCTCAAAAGGAATCTCTTAAGTTAATGTATTTAATACTTGTGAGGCTGTAGGAGAATATTCTGGAGATTCGGATTTCTCAAAATACACTGGTTGTACAATTTTTTGGGTTATTTATATCTATTCCTCTTAAATCTAAGTTTACAGATGATCCCTTTACTAAATGTCTTGAAGGTTATCCTTTAAAATCATTAAGAGTCCATTAATTCTTATTGAAGCTTATCTATTCATTTTTAACCTAACATTAGGACCTTCTTGTATTATTTCTCTAATTTGGGTATTATAGACCTTTGGTTCTTCTATTATTTCTTCTAATAACCATTCTTCTGGTATTTTATTAGTAATTTCATTATGACTTAATCTTTTTTGGTACTTATATAGAAGATTTTCTAAGGTTTGCTTCTACTAATATTGTTTCTTCCTAGAAGAAGATCTTAATGCTTCAAAGTTATAATTGATTTTTTGTAATTTTATAATAGATTCTAAAATTTATTTGTATTGGTTCTGAAATTTCATCTACTATATCATCCGAAAGTTTTATATATAATTTTATTGCATTACTTGTTTTATCATTTCTAATATCCATAAAGAAATTAGGATAAAATTAAAAAGGCAAGGCCATCGTGTAAGTTACTTTCTAATATTGCAATTACTGAATCATTGAATTTTTTTTTAATCTAATATCTCTTAATATCATTAGTATTGGACTATACTCCTAGACGATAGTTGGGTTTTGCTGCTACTTATATTAATCCTAAATGAATATAATTATATCCTTCTTTTATATGTTTATCTGGAAGTTGTTGTTCTAATATGTAAATAGTTTGATTATTTCTTGTTCCTGGATAACTATATTCTATTACATGTTTTTCATCATGACTTGTTGACCAAATTTTGTGTTGTTTATAAACTTCACTTTTTTTAACAACTGGTATTGACCAATTATGTAATGAGTTTTCTATTTCTGCAATGTATAATTCTTTATCTTTATTACTATTAGAACTAGAAGATTCTTGTTGATCTTGAGGAGTTCTTATTACTACTTGTTTGTTTTATTTTGTAGACTTAAATTACTAAATGTTCTTAAAAAATAGGAATCTTAAGTTTTTGTCTACTCTCCATGCTATGAGACCACCACCTATTCAACCTAGCTGACCAACGGTCTCACTACCTTGCCCCAAAGTTTTACTGTCGAGACCCCTAGACAAGAAACTGACTAACGTATGCACACCTTTCGATGCTTCACAGAGAACTCTAGAATCACTCTTGATATACTAAGTCTCTAAGAAGATTTATTGATTTTAATCTAATCACTAAAAACTTTCAAGAGTAATAACAACTCTTTCAAGCTATCAAACAATCTATCTTTTGTTCTATTTCTCCTTTAAGATTTCTATATCTTAGTAATCTCGATTATATTCTTCTAAGTTAATATTGTTTTTGAAAACTAATTCTCTAATAGATTTTAGTCTCTTTATTTCTTTTTTAACTTCTTTTAGATCTCTTTTAAGTTTATAATGAATAAAGACTGGATTCATTATGATAATTATACATAACTATTCCCCAAGAAAATATATCCAAGATACCGGCAAGAGAAGTCATAATAAAATGGTGGAAAAAATTCAATAACAATTTGGTTAGCAAAGCAAAAATTTTAGAATGGTTAAAAAAAATAAAAAGAGATCTAATGATGCTCGAACAACAACATTAAATGAAGAATCACTCTTTTTAGCAGAAAGACAAAGATTCACAATCGAGTTAGCAACAACTACTTCCTTAAAAGAACACCAACAAATAATACAAAAGGTCCAGTCAAGTCATGGAACAAGTATTCAAGATGGCTCTGATGAAGGATCAAGTCAATCAAATCCATATCTACAAAATGAGAATATATGATAACTTGTTTTTAATCGTGTTCCGTTTATCAAATAAACTAAAGTTAATTATAGTATAGCTAACCCTAGGTCGAATTCTCTTAAGAACAATGTATTCTATTATAGTTAAGTGTGAAAATCAGAGTTCATGCAGAAAACGCTAAGTGTATAATGCTGACTTGCTCTCAACAAAGACTAATTCGATTCGGTCTCAGTAGAGACGGATCTAATAGGGTCTCGGCTAAGCGCAGACTCTTAGACAGACGCGATGGAGTTAGACTAACTTGGTCTTGGACTCAAATGTGGGAAATAAGGGGGGTTTGTGTTAAGTGCAGAGAAATAAACTAAGGACTGAAAGTAAACTAAACTATGCTAAGCTAACTATTGTATTAAACCAGAATTCAACCCATAGCCGGTCTTTAATTCCTTACCTAAGATTATATTCTGAATTAACCTAAAACTCTTACGGCAATCGTTGAATGTTTGTCCCTTGCCATACCAAGGATTTACACAATCGCTACCTCATCAGTTGGTAGGGAGTATGTACATGGTTGATTTTAGGTTCTCTTACCTAACAAAGTTATTAAACCAGTTCCAATCGGTCCTAGTCTAACGTGATCCACTCCTCACAATGTACAATCGTGACAAAGGAATAGCAGATTGAAGCACAGGAATTATAATCAAAAGACAGAATTGCAAACCAATTGCATTATTGAAAACAGCATTGAGTACAAGGTGAGAATTTAGAGATTTCAGAGAATCTGTCTTCCACGACGATGATGGTTCACCAATGATAGTCGAGACGTTGAGGATCGGGTCTACCAGAGTGCATTGGCTAGCCAAGCAGTCCCCTCTAACAACCTTCGGCCTCCCAATTCTTGACCTGCACCTCCTCGATCGAGAGAGATGCCTTACTAAAGCTTTGTTTACCACTGTGCTAGCTAGGATGCACCGTAATTGCTTAACTAGGTCTAAATTCTACTAAAATTCTACACTTAAACTCGTGCCTTACATGGCTTTATAAAAATGCAAGGTAGTTGTGGCTAAATCTAAATCTAATCCTATAAAATCAATGATTCCTTGATCGTGGCGGGATTTCTAGCTAATAAATCTAATCATACAAAAATTAATGATTCCTTGATTCTAGCAGATTTCTAGCTGATAAATCTAATCATTCAAAATTGATGATTCCTTGATTCTAGCAGATAAATCTAATTATTCAAAATTGATGTTTCCTTGTATGCTGGAGTGTTTGTCGTCGCTGATGTCGGTCTTGGCCAACTAGTCGGGCCGGGACTGCTTCTTTTGGGCCAAGATGTTCCTTTTAGGCCGAGATACTCTTGGCTTTCAGGCCTGCAAAACAAATCCAACCTTTTTATCAGTTAAAATCCTCATTTTTGCACAGATTTATATTTTTCCTATTTCTAGGCCCATTATTTGAATCTTGACTAAGACAAGGCTCTTAATCACTAAACGGTCTTAATAATACCCATATTAAGCCCTTGTGAGGTGTATAAAATACAACTTATCAGATCCCCACACTTATACTTTTGCACTCCTAGGCAAAATCAGATTTGATCATTCAAGGAAATTGAAAGAAGAAATATGTTTCAAATGAGTTTTTCAAGTTTGACAAACAGATTAAGCATACAATCATCCCAGAATCCAGATTTTCAAACAATCTATGAGAGTTACTTTCTCCACATCCAAAGCAAATAAGCAACCTACAAACATTAAAGAGTAACTAAGAAGTGACCAAGCTCTCTCTCAGGGCATATTCTATCAATCTCTCAAGTGTTTGGGATTGTATATACACTTAAACATCCCATGCAACCGACACTAGCAAACTTTGACTAGCCTCTCCTTCTGCACCTTCAAAATCACATGCAATCATGATCACTAGGACTTCTTATCGACTTGTAATGTGGCCAAGGTTAAGGGTAGGATACAAGATGGTAAGTGAGCTTTAGTAACCATAGGGAAGGGAGGAGCAATGGGGAATGAGTTCGCAGCATCGAAGCAATCCCCCAAGACACTGCAGTTCTATTAAGAGCATTCTTGCTCACTTCTTTTCTTTCCCTTTTCCATTTTTCTTTTCTTCTTTTTCTCACTTCTTGTTTTGTAGCTATGTATTGTATTTTGTTGTAGCTTATAACTTTTGGCTACTTTCCCTTCTTTGTTTCATCCTGCACTTGTTTTTCTTTTTTTTCTTTTCCAAGCCTTTTTGGATGCACTGCTCTTGCTATGTCCCCGGGTGTCTCCCCCACACTTGAACGAGACTCACTCCCAAAACAATTCCAAAGCTCCTCTGTCCCCCTAAGGTTGAGGTTGATCATGGTTTTTCGGCTTTGGCTTGTAATGAGCTATCACATTAGGAAGAAAATGGTTATTCAGGCTCAAAAAAGGTAAGCAAGGGATAAAATTTGCAAGGTAGGTCCATTTGGCTCGGGGCTAATTAGAAACATGGCCTAGATCATATCACTACTACATGTAAAACGAGATGTATCCAGAGAGTCAAGGCAAAGTCTAGAGTAACTAGTCATCATGAATGCAAATATCACAAAAGAAAGGAAAGAATGGCAAGATGTAAAGTCATTATATATACAAGGCCTGAAAATTCTCACACGGATGGTTGCTCAATCACTAAAGGTTCCTCTTTTCAGCTTTTCAATCACTCATTGCCCAAAGTTGCAGAAATTTCATTCCTTGTCATGTTTGAGAAATCTTCCTTCCAGGGTCATGCATACCTTTTTCTGTTTCATTTTGTAAAGAAATCCATTTAAATCCTTTTTAAAGCATTTTCTCTAGTACTTCAGAAATCAAGAATCAGTAAGAAAACAAATGAAAATGAAATGAAAACAGAATTAAAACAAGGTCAAGTCGGTCCGATCCAACTGAGATGGAACTGGATTCGGCATAGACTTCAATGAAACATCAGAAGCAAAAACATACAAGAACGAAAAATAAAAATAACACAAAAAACAAAATTAACTACATGCAACGCACACACACAAAGTCACCCTCCCCCACACTTAAATGATGCATTGTCCTCAATGCAAAACCGATATGCAATATATGGGCAGGGGCATATGAAGAAAAAACGCCTTCCTCAAGGCGAGAAGAATGTGCAAAATCTGATATTTAGTATTTTACTAAAACTCCTTTAGTAATTGCTTAGGGGAGTTTTCTCCTCATCCATCTTGCTAAGTTTAATATGATATCTTTTGGTGGCTCTTGGAACAAAAAGCTTAACAGTGAATGTTTCACCAATGGCCATAGAAGCTTCTTAGTTTCTTCATATCTTAGAGCGATTCTTTCTAGTGCTCAATCTGGAACTAGTTGATCATGAATACCATACTTGTATTGCCAACATCTCTCGAGAATTTTGGACTCCGTTGTCGAGACTGGATTTGGCTTTGCTGAGTGTAGAGTCGTCTTTCCACGTGTTGTCTCGATTTTCCAGTAGCAGAGTCGGCTATCAGGCATACTCTTGGCATCTATCCAGTTTTGACCGCGAACGACTCAGCTTCCATCCGCTTTTGGCCTTGGTTTGTTGCGTCAGTCTTAGCCTTTAGTCACTTTTGACTATATTTGTCTAAATCAAACTTGGTATCTGTCTTATTGTTCGAGGAACTCTTGGCTCTTGTCTTGGCAATTGGGAACCGGCTCATTCTCAACTTATTTGAGTTGCGACTTCGAGATTGGGCTCAAGTGGTCTCTTGATTGTTCGACTCGGAACCAGCTCCTTCTAAGTTGTTGGACTTGACTCTGGCTTCCTTTTGGATGTTAGAGTCGAGCATCATTTTGTCCTGGTTTCTAGAGTCAGCAAGATCCAAATTTGCAATCTTATCAGCAAGATCCAGGCCCTCAACCGTAGAGTCGGCATTTTTAGTCATATTAACATTGTCCGAATTTATTAACTATAGAACCAGCATCCTCAGCCTTTCCAACAAGATCAGTGTCAGCAAATCTAGGATTAGCAATCTTGGCATCAGCACACGGGACTTAGTAATGTCAACGAAAAAAAAAAAAAAAAAAAAAAAAAAAAAAAAAAAAAAAAAAAAAAAAAAAAAAAAAAAAAAAAAAAAAAAAAAAAAAAAAAAAAAAAAAAAAAAAAAAAAAAAAAAAAAAAAAAAAAAAAAAAAAAAAAAAAAAAAAAAAAAAAAAAAAAAAAAAAAAAAAAAACAGCACCTATAGGATCAGCTATCTCGAATTCCAGAGCCCGGTCCGAAATCTAGACAAGGGACTCAAGCACCTAGTGTCATGTCAATAATATCAGTAAAATTAGCTACAAAATTTGCAATCTTAACCACATCAACCAGATCAAAATAGTTGGCACACAGTTGTCAATCTCAGCCATTGCAATAGAGTCGGCAACAACAAGTATGGAGTCGGCAAAGCCCTAAGACAATAATTGTGATCGTCAAGGTTGCATAGCTACCACCTCAAAGGTCAGTTGTAACTCTTGTACCTGCATCTATATCAACATCATTGCTAATTTTGACACAATTAGCATCCCTTATTACAATAGTACAAGTATAGTTACAATCAACAGAGGACTCTCTAAATGGAATTTCGGAAATCCATAAGACACTTGGGCGGATTGTTGTGGTGGTAGCTCCTTGCTATTCCACCGATTATGCCACTCATACTTCCTTGTGTGGATTGGGGATGGTATGAGACAGACTACATCCTAATCTCTCAGAATGTAGCTGGTTCATGGTGGCGGTTAGTTCAGTAATTTGTTTTTGGAAGTCCTATAGCTCTTTGCAATGTGGTGCACATATCTTCTTGGAAGTCTATATTGCTTATGGGCATGTGGTTGATCCTTCCCCCAAGGAGCTCTCCTTTTATGGGAGCTACATTTTGTTCATGGCCCTTGGTTGCGGTCTAAATAGAAGTGGTGGTTCTTGCAAAATGGGACAATCATGGGTTAGATGTCTTCAGAGCCATACATGCCACATCCATCTATGTTTCTTCCCAATCGCTAATTGTCAACAACAGTTATCCCATTCATTCCTCTAGATGTCATGGCTTCCCTATTGTCAAAATGATGAATGTTACCTACAAACTCATGTAACTTAGGCAACACAATTGTTAGCTCAAATGGATAATGCTCAGATGACCAGCTTGTTCCCATTCGGGATATCGAGGACACCATGGTTGATACATCATGGCATCAATGTGCAACTGATTCCTTTCTTTATTGGAGCTAGGCAAAATTATCAAGATCAGAAGAATTAAGAATAATACTAGTATCAGAATGCACAAGTGTTGTTAACAAGATTAAAAATCAAAAAGAAAAACAAAAGATAATAGAATTAGAAAATAGAAAACAGAAAGATAACTGAATTAAAATAGAAAAAGCATCAAAAAAAGAATAGAATCAAAAACAGAAAAGTAGAAAAATAACAGAGACAGAAAAATAGAAAGAAAACAAAATTGAAATAGAAAAACAAACAACAAAAGAAATAGAGGCACAAAAGGCAACAGAATAATGAAAAATAACAGAACAATATGAAACTAGTCATAATGTTAAAAAAATGATGCATAAAAAGAAAAAATCATACAAATAAATTGCAAAATCAAATATGCAGAAAAATTAGAGAATGTTTATGCAGAAAAGTAGATATGGTTAATGATGCATAAATGGTTTTGTGTTTTTTTTAGTAGTGAAACTCACATAACAGAATTTTAACACACACTTAGTATACTACATTAATTTAGGATCCAAAAGCATGTGAGACTCAAAACTTTGACGCAATCGACGGACATAGCATTCCATGCACTTGGGGCTCGGCTTAACTCAGTTTTGGCACACAAAGACACAAAAGAACTTGTGTCCCCAGCAACCACGCCCAATTTGATAACTCATTTTTTAGTTGTGTTCCGCTTACCAAATAAACTAAAGCTAACTATAGTATAGCTAACCCTAGGTCGAATTCTCTTAAGGACATGGGTATTCTATTATGGCTAAATGTGAAAATCAGAGTTTGTGCAGAAAATACTAAGTGTAGAATGCTGACTTGCTCTAATTTGATAACTCGTTTTTAGTCATGTTCCGTTTATCAAATAAACTAAATCTAACTATAGTATAGCTAACCTAGGTCAAATTCTCTCAAGGACACAAAGTGTATTCTATTATGGCTAAGTGTGAAAATTGGGAGTTCGTGTAGAAAACGCTAATGCCGACTTGCTCTCAACAAAGACTAATCCGATCCATTCTAAGAGAGACGGATCCGACAAGGTCTCGGCCTAAGCGTGGACTCTCGAACAGCACACGACGGAGTCAGACTAACTCGGTCTCCGACTCAAATGCGGAAAATAAGGGGGGTTTTGTGTTATGCGGAGAAATAAACTAAGGACTAAAAGTAAACTAAACTACGCTTAAGTTAACTATTGTATCAAACCAGAATTCAACTCACAACCTGCGGTCTTTAATTCCTTACCTAAAATTATATTCCAAATCAACCTGAAACTCTTACGACAATCGTTGAACGTTTATCCCTTGCCATACCGAGGATTTACACAATCGATACCTCATCGGTTGGCGGAGAGAGTATGTATGTGATTGATTTTAGGTTCTCTTACCTAACAAAGTTATTAAACTAGTTCCAATTGGTCCTAGTCTAACGTGATCCACTCCTCACAATGTACAATCGTGACAAAGGAATAACAGATTAAAGCACAAGAATTATAATCAAAAGAAAGAATTGCAAACCAGTTATATTATTGAAAACAACATTGAGTACAAGGTGAGAATTCAGAGATTTCAAAGAATCCGCCTTCCACGACGATTGCCTTGGAAGGACGGTGATGGTTCACCAATGATAATTGAGATGTTCAGGATCGGGTCCACCAGAGTGCGTTGGCTAGCCAAGCGATCCCCTCTGACAATCTTCGACCTCCAATTCTTGACCTACACCTCCTCGATCGAGAGAGACACCTTACTAAAGCTTCGTGTACCACCGTGCTAGCTAGGACGCATTGTAATTGCTAACAGCGCTAGGTGTAAATTTTGTTGAAATTCCATGCTTAAACTCGTGCCTTTATAAACATACAGGGTAGCTATGGCTAAATCTAAATCTAATCCTACAAAATCAATGATTCCTTGATCCTAGCGGATTTCTAGCTGATAAATCTAATCATACAAAATTGATGATTCCTTGATTCTAGTAGATTTTTAGCTGATAAATCTAATCATTCAAAATTGATGGTTCCTTGATTCTAGTTGATAAATCTAATCATTCAAAATTGATGTTTCCTTGTATGCTGGATTGTCGTCATTGATGTCGTCCTGGCCGGACTGATCTGGCTAGGACTGCTTCTTTTGGGTCGAGATGTTCCTTTTAGGTCTAGATACTCTCAGCTTTTTAGGCCTGCAAAATAAGTCCAACCTTTTTATCAGTTAAAATCCTCGTTTTCACACACAAATTTATATTTTTCCTATTTCTAGAACCATAATTCGAATTTTGATTAAGATAGGACTCTTAATCACTAAACAGTTTTAATAATGTCTATCTTAAACTATTGTGAAGTACATAAAATATGACTTATCCATATGTTTAATTAAAATGGTTTACTGTTGAATGAATAAAAAGTATCTGCAGAATCCTACGAGCTAAGCAAGAATGGTACGAGCAAGATTCTCAATAAAGAAGATAAAGTTGTCAGCTATGCAAAGCCGGAAGTTCAAGATTTCGGATAAAGCAAGAAAATAATTGTCATGTGACAACAAGTTTAATATTATAATAACTTTTAAGTGTTAGTCCGTCATTGAATAGGCTCCAGTGTAACAATAATTGTAATTCTGTTCTGAAAATATAAAAGGGGAAGAACTCTAAGGTGAGGGCATAGGAGAAAAACACTTCAAAGATCTATCTTAAGAAACCCTTCTTTCTCAAAGTTTTCTTTCTTGAGTTATCAACTTCCTTTCTTTCCTTCATCAATGGCTTCAATCTTGTAAGTCATTTTTGTATAATGGTTCATATTTCATATATCTTGTTGTTTCAATAGTGGAAAATTAATATTATAGATAGAAAGAAAAACATATTAATATGTTTAATAAAGAAATAAACTTTAAAAGAATAGAAGAAAAATTAAAATCCAACAATATGCCGAAAATTGTTAAGCAATTAGAAGGTTTTGATGAAACTAAACAACAAGATATATGAAATATGAACCATTATACAGGATATGTGAAATATTATTTAATTATTAACTAGGATTTTAAATTGGGTGCTATGCTGCTACAATAGTTATGTAGAAGAAAAGTCAGCGTAGTGAAGCATGTGGTTGTAGCAGACCAAATCATTGGGCATAGTGATGCTATGTGTTGATTCCAAAAAGTCCTCCAAATAGAGACTATAAAGTGCTACACTTAACAGCTTCGCTGCATCACTACAATGACGAATGTAGCGAGGTAGAACAACGGTACAAGCGTAGTATAATGTTTTACAATTTCTGGCAAGATTAATCATCGATTTTGATGGTGAAAATTTTGTACCTATTTTATAGATACTGAAAAATATATTAATTTCAAAAAAAAGATATTATATTCAAAATAAAGATAACTCAACTCATTTTTATAAAATATTT
>JAENHJ010000118.1:0-17500 GCA_025330945.1 Mucuna pruriens
CGGATGCTCTCCAAATCTGAAAAAAACCAGAGGTTATTTGTATTCCTCGGAACCCTCCCCCTACGTCACCATTCAATATTTCTTGGCCTACTATTGGCCAAACCACCTGAGCACTGGGCCTAATGTGAGTAGGATCACTTAACCATGCTTCATAATTGGAAAAACGAGCACCATGAAAATACATGCCACTCAGCCAAAGAAAGATGATAGAGAGTTGGCCGAAATGGGCACTAAAAACTTTTCGGGAAATCTCCTCCAAATCACTAGTATGGCTATCAAAATCATGAGCATCAGCATGTAGGTTCCAGATCCAAGTAGTAGTATCAGGTCCCTTAGCTATTGTTCTTGAGAAATGACCTGGTTTTGCCCATTCCTCGAAAGAAGTTTTTATGGGATCCCTATCTACCAAAATTTTAACTTCTGGTTCCGGTGAACGAATAATCATTGAGTCCTCCTCTTTCCAGACAACACATACAAAGAGACCTGCCAACATAAAACAGAATTAGTCAATTTATGAAAGATGTTTATATTGAGTTTGTTCTCTTCTATCTCCCATCTATCTATTTTCTTTAATTTAATCTATTTTCTTTTTTCTTTAGTTATTCACTAGAACAATTATGATCTCGAAGTCAATCCGGGGCAAGTGTTCGAATCTATTATGACATAGCAGTGAGGCGCTCAACGGACTTTTTTTAATCTTCTAAGACCTTTTGCGGACTTTGAATGGAAATTCAATAATTTTTTGTGCAACATAATCTAATGTATTCAGATTTGACTCAGAAGTTCCTAGGTGGAACTAATTTGACTTTTTGTTTTTATTTATATAGAAAGTATTATTATGTACTCTATTTTCAAATCCCGTGAGCAGTCATTAGCATTCATTATTAGGCAATATACCAGTATTTTTTTTTTGTTTTGAAGGTCTCTTTTCTTTTATTAATTTGATTGAATATTAGTTTGAATAGCAGAAAAAAAGGAGAAAATTCTCTACTGTATCCACATATCGTTTATCTCTACGAAATACTAGACAAAATCTAACAATTTTAGAAGGGATATAATTAAATTCTGTGATTGGTCGTTCCGATAGAAATCATTTTTTTATTTGATAGATGGGGACAACAAACAATATTTAATAAATTATATAACAAACGAAATATATATATTCTATTTTTTCAAAAATAGAAAATCAATTCTAAATACAAAAAATAATAAATAATATAATAATAATAAATATTTATATTTATTATTATTATATTATTTAAGAAAATTAGATAAAGATAAGAAAATATAAGAAAAAAAATAAACAGAGTGTTCTTATTCAAAACGCCCTGTGATTTTCAACCAATTCTGTGCTTCAATATAATTACCAGGGGTAAGGGCTATAGCTTGTTTCCAATATTCAGCGGCTTGATTAAACCAAGACTCCGCAACTTCCGAGTCTCCCTGTCGAATGGCCAGTTCTCCTCGGTCGGAATAGGTGAGTCAATTCCTTTCCTTAGAACCGTACTTGAGAATTTCCTGACTCATACGGCTCAGCAGTCAATTCTTTTTTTGTTCTATTATTTTGAAGTTAACTAAAAGAAAAAAAAAAAAGAAGTTATTAACATGAGTTTCAAACTTGAATTTTGACTAATAAAGAATTTCAAAGAATATTTCATCTTTTTTTCGTTTTATCTTTTCTCCTACCTTCAGAAAAATGAATAAAGCATCGGTATTAACACCCTCATTCTAATTTTCTGATAAGGTAACTATCTCGATTTTATATATCATATACTTTTTTATATGATATATTAATTTCTATAGAATCTTGGAAAAAGTGTTTTCTTTCTTATAAAGAAAAGACTTTCTATCTTTGGGATTTGATACTACACCGCTGCTCAAAATATCAGGGAATCCACTTTATTACATAAGTGGATTCCTGACTTTTCTATCATGAGATAAGTAAGCAGTTTTTATTGTATCGGCTCAAAACCGCGTTAATTGATCCTTACGGTGCTTCCTTTATCAATTAGATCTTTTATCCATAGAAAAAAAGGTATCTAGGCATATCTATTTCTTCATATTTTGACTTCTATGAAGTTTCTTTCTTTGCTACAGCTGATAAAAAAAAAATCGTTGTTTTAGACGATATATGTATATGTAGAAAGCCTTTTTTTTTGATTTTATTTTTTATTTATATTATAGCATATAGTATTTTATAGTATTTATTATATTAGTATTTGTGGATTTGCTCGTTCTTTTCTTTTTTCTTTCTATAGTGGAGATAGTCGCACGTAATGACAGATCACGGCCATATTATTAAAAGCTTGGGGTAAGAATGGGTTTCGTTCGAGCGCCCGAAAATAATATTCCAAAGCTTTCGTATGTTCTCCATTACTTGTGTGGATAAGGCCTATGTTATAAAGTATATAACTTCGATCATAGGGATCAATTTCCAGTCGCATAGCCTCATAATAATTCTGTAAAGCTTCCGCATAATTTCCTTCCGATTGAGCTGACATCCGTTACGGTCGTCATTCGTTTCAAAGAATCTCCGTTCCAGAACCGTACGTGAAATTTGCATCTCATACGGCTCCTCCCTTATGTGTGTAATGATAAAAATACATAGAATCGAAAAAGATTGTAGTATTCTCATTATCAACTGAACAGGGCTAGTGTTTTTACAACAAATCTCTAGCCAACCTTCCTGTAAAAAAAATTTTCTTAACATTCAGTATGTTGGTACTGGATAAAAAAACAGTAACTTCAACAATTTCTTTGTCCTCAACGCTGCTTAATTTCCCGGAATTAGTCACTTCAATAATCTTCGATGGTTATACGGGTATCCAAAATACAAACGAGATGGATGTTTATTGTCCCAACCATTCTTGTTTGTCCCAATCCCGATAAGACAGGGAAGGATATCTTTTTTTTTTACAAAGTTTTCGTGTTGTTGATTCCTAAGCGTAGTGCTTCTTTCCCCATGTTGCCTATCGATACTAGTAGATTAGGGTTGACCTAACCCCATAAGTATAGGTATAACCTTTCGCTTAATACTATAAACCTAAAATTCAAGCATACGAGGCTGCATTAATCGAGGATACACGACAGAAGGAATTAATCATTTTATTTACAAATTTCACCTTCAGCGAGCGTAGGTTTTTTCCATTTTTTTACGGATTTCGGTATAAAATATAATCAAATCGCACCATCTCTGTAATAAGTGAATGCCTTTTTTTCTCCTGAAGTTGTCGGAATTATTTGTAATAAGATATTGGCTACAATTGAAAAGGTCTTATCAATAAAATTTTCATTTATCCGAGATCTAGGCATAGATAAAAATCCATTCTATAATTCAATTATTTATCGTGTGAGAAATAAAAAAAATCCCACAAATAAAGGAATTGTACAATACAGTGCGAAATAACGTAAAAACGGACTCATTAATCAAATTTGTTTATCCTAAGGCCTCGTAGGAGGTTTTTTTTTCTTTCTATTTTTGTAGTTTGAATGGGTTTTATGTATCTATCCAAAATATGAATGATTCACTATTCACCCGGTTTCTGGGCATCATTATGTAGGAGAGATGGCCGAGTGGTTCAAGGCGTAGCATTGGAACTGCTATGTAGGCTTTTTGTTTACCGAGGGTTCGAATCCCTCTCTTTCCGAATCTTTACCAAATTCATCAATATTACTCATCACAATGTTTCAAATAACAATGCACACCATTATTTCAAATTTTTTGATATGGACTCTCTCTTCCTAATTTTTCTTTTTTCGGTAATACAAAAAATAGTGGAAAAAGTGGGCAAGGAATGACAATTTTCCTATATCCATGTCTATGATATATAAATGGTGGAAAATCCTCGTAAAAAAACTCTTGTTATTTTAGTTAGGTTTAAGTCTGACGAGAATAATATTCTACAACCAGTAATTCATTTATTTTCAAACCAACCCATTTATTATCTATTATTTGATTGATTAATCCTTTATATTGGAATGGGTAAAGAGTCAAATGATTGGGCAATTTCTCACGGGGGGCTGAATCAAGATAATTTTGAATCAGAGTTTTCGATTTTTGTTCATCCTTCGCTGTAAGAATATCTTGAGGTTTGCAACGATAACTTGGTATATCTACTATACAACCATTAACTAAAATATGTCTATGGTTAATTAATTGGCGGGCTTGAGGAATAGTCACAGCCATACCCAATCGAAAAAGTATGTTATCCAAGCGCATTTCAAGTAGTTGTAATAAAACCTGACCTGTTGATCCTTTAGCTTTTCCGGCGATACGCACGTATTTAAGCAATTGTCGTTCTGTAAGACCATAATGAAAACGCAATTTTTGTTTTTCTTCTAAACGAATACGATATTGAGATTTTTTACTGGAGCGCGATTGGTTTCTAAGTTCGCTTTTGACTGTCGGTCTTTTACTAGTTAGTCCTGGTAAATACCCCAAACGGCGTATTTTTTTGAAACGAGGTCCTCTGTAACGTGACATAAAGACTCCTTTTTTAAAATGGAAAATCTTCAAAATCAAAATTAAAACTAAACTAAATGAAAAATATGATAAATGAAGCGAAATCTACTAAAGTATTATACTACAAAGAAGAATTAGACGAATTCTATGAATATCCGAACTTTATTCTATTGTATATATATATATAAGTAGATTCTTTTCGTAATTTGTTCCACAGAGATCGAATTCTCCCAATTTTTTTTATAAAAAAAGATATTATCAATTATGTAAAAACAAATCGAGAAAAGCCGGCTATCGGATTCGAACCGATGACCGTCGCATTACAAATGCGATGCTCTAACCTCTGAGCTAAGCAGGCTAACATAACCGAAATTGCGTATGCATAGGAATTTAATAAACTGCTGGGATGTTAGTTATTAATTGTTAGTTATTTATAACATAATTCAAATTAATACGAGCATAGAAAAAATATAGAATATCCAATATTTTGGATTTATTTGGTTTATTTATTTGGTATTTTAGTACATAACATAAAGTGCAAGATAAGGATTAATATTAATATATTCTATTTTTATCTATTTTTCAAATATATATATATATGTTTATTAATAAAAAAAGATTTTCATCTTAATTAGTATAGTAGTATAGTAAGATTTTTTTTGAATATTTTCTATTTTTTCTATTCTATATATATTTTCTATTCTATATATATAAGAATAATACTATATACTATAATAATAGAATACTATATTACTATATATATAGATATAGTATTTATCGATTTTATAGATATAGTATTTAGTAATACTATTTAGAATTAGAAATCCAATATTCTAATTTTTAGATTTTAAGTAAACAGTAATTAATATTACTTACAATATTCTTAATATATTAAATTAAAATATATTAAAAAAATAAAAATATGTATAATCTATAGATTTATACATTAGAATTATAAGATATTTGATTATTAGATATTTTTATTTATATTATTTTCAATTTTAGTAAGTAATTGGGAATTTTTCGAAATGAATGTCTAATTCTACATTAAAAGAATGATTATTTATTTACAGCCATTAGATTCGTTTTAGTTATATCAATTCTATATGAATAAATATTTAAACAAAAAAAAAAATTTCATTTTTTTAGTTATGTTATAGAGAATCTGTATCTGTTCGCTTTAAGGAAAAAAATGAAAGAAAAAGAAAAGACTAACCCAGATCATAATCAAAGATTCCCATGTTTTCATTCGGAAAGATAAAAAAAACTAAGATGAAAAAAAAAGAATCGACCATTCGAGTATTCTAAATTGCATAAAAAAAATAATATGAAGTAGGGGCATAGAATATAGATAGATATGTGGTATATATCTGTGTATATTGAATTGTGAATACAGAGATAATAGAATCATTTCTGATTCAACCAAATAATGGTATCCGATATAGATGAAAGAAAATCAAAAAAATAGGAGTAAACACTTTTCAATATAAGAATCTGTATTTAATGAATTCAAAAGTTCCGGCATAATTCTCATATCATAATATAAATTAAAAAATCATTCTAATGAGATTCGAATCTCAAATATAAAAAAAGAGGGGATATGGCGAAATAGGTAGACGCTACGGACTTAATTGAATTGAGTCTTGGTATGGAAACTTACCAAGTGAGAACTTTCAAATTCAGAGAAACCCTGGAATTCACAATGGGCAATCCTGAGCCAAATCCTGTTTTTCGAAAACAAAGAAAAGTTCAGAAAGTGATAATAAAAAAAGGATAGGTGCAGAGACTCAATGGAAGCTGTTCTAACAAATGGAGTTGACAACTTTTCCTTTTGCATTAGGAAAGGAATCCTTCCATCCTAATTTCAGGAATGGATCAAAGATAAACATATGTATATATATACATATATGTACTAAAATACTATTTTAATTGATTAATAAAGACTTCAAATATCCATTTGTGATAAAAATATATTCACAAATGAAAGATGTGAATCAAATCAATTCCAAGTTGAAGAAAAGATGGAATATTCATTGATCAAATCATTCACTCCATCATAATCTGATAAATCCTTTGAAAAACAGATTAATCAGACGAGAATAAAGATAGAGTCCTATTCTACATGTCAATACAGGCAACAATGAAATTTATAGTAAGAAGAAAATCCGTCGACTTTAGAAATCGTGAGGGTTCAAGTCCCTCTATCCCCAAAGGGCCTGTTTAACTTTCTAATTATTTTTCCTATATCTTCTCTATCTTTAATTCGTTATTTATGTGTTTTATTCTGTTTATTCTTTCACAAATAAATTGGAATTTTTCTTTATCTTATCATAATTATCTTATCATAATTACAAGTCACAAGTTTTGGAATATATAGAGTATCTTTGGAATATGTAATTGAATATATATATATATGAATGTGAAACACGTAGAATTTTATGAATATATTATTTCTTTATTTTTGAGCAAGGAATCCTCATATGCGTGATTAGCAATACAAAAAAATTACTACTACTGAAACTAACTTACAAATTTGTATTTTTCGTCTTTTTTTTTTTACTTAAATTGACATAGATTCATTGACATATACTCCAATAATCTCATAAAATAAAAATGAGGCTGATGCGTCAAGAATGGTCGGGATAGCTCAGCCGGTAGAGCAGAGGACTGAAAATCCTCGTGTCACCAGTTCAAATCTGGTTCCTGGCATATGATTCATTTGTATGAGTATCTATTCCCCATATTTCAATATGGGGAATAGATACATACCAATTTGTCTTCTAGATTATCATACATATTTATTTTATCTATTTAGGTATCTGTAGATATATTCTTCCTAGATGATTAAAGAATAGATGCATTTTTTAAGTATATTCTCTGTATATATAATGAATTATTTGATATTTTATTTTGTTTCCCCTTTTTTCTGCTCTGTTACTATTTCCATAATATTCGAATGGTTAAATTAGTTCGTCGAAAGACCAAAAAGTTTAGTCTAAGGGAGTTCAGGGGTGGAGTGGGAATAGTCAAAATTAATCTTAGATGGATTATACAAATCGAATCGAGCCCATTTCTTTGTATTTTTTTTTAGATTTTCATTTTCTCCATATCCTTTGATGTTACTTTTTCTAAGTATTGTTCATATTTTAGAATCTAAAAGAACTCCTATCCAATTTTTGAATCCCGACATTATTATCTTATTTATGAATTTTGTGATTTATTACATACATTATAATATATGAATGAGACTTCCATTATTCTGTCTGGTTTAACTTCAATTACTTTGTCTGATCTATAAGAGAATCTACAGATATTCCTTGAATATCAAGGGTTGTAGAAGTGCGGATTAGTTTCTTATTTTTATCATTTAATTTAGTGAGCATCTTGTATTTCATAAAAATTTGGGGCAATATAATCTTTACGCAAAGGCCATCCTATCCAACTTTCGGGCATTAAAATACGTCTCAGACGCGGATGATTATCATAATAGATTCCAAGCATATCATAAGATTCCTTTTCTTGAAAATCCGCACTTTTCCAAACCCAGAAAATGGAAGGAATTCTGGGATTTTTTTCTTGAGACAAATATTTTTATGCATATCTCTTCGGGTTGATCTATACCATATTCTATTCTCGTAAGATGATATACACTAGCTAATAGTCCTCCCGGTGCTACATCATAGGCACATTGGGAACGTAGATAATTGTAACCATATACATATAAAATGACAGCAATGGAATGCCAAACCTCGGGCTTTATTTGTAAAGTCTCTATTCCTTGGTAATCGAAACCCAATGATCTATGAATTAGTCCATGTTTGACTAGCCAAGAAGACAAACGACCTTGCATTTTTTACTTCTCCTGAATTTATGAATTTGATATTAGTATTTCCTATTTACATTACGATGAAATTTTTAAATTAAAAATGAAATTGCTATTTATTTATTATTGTACTTTATATTATTGTACTTTAAACAAAAGGATCCTCCCCAATTCACTGCCTCATGGGAGGATACTGAACTTTTTTTATTTTTAAAATGTGTCAGACAGCATCTCTGAAGTAGATGGCGGTTGATAAAATAATTCTTGACCATAATTCCCAGTATGAGTACTGCATCCAATATGAAACTTGTGGTTGGTAGTAAAACATCTATTCTCTCGTCGAGAACTCATTTGATCTTCATAGATTTCTCGAGATATTTTCTTACGAAGTTTTGTTATAGCATCTATAATAGCCTCCGGTTTAGGTGGACAGCCCGGCAAATAAACATCCACAGGAATTAGCTTATCCACGCCCCGAAGAGTACTATAAGAATCGGTACTGAACATCCCCCCCGTAATTGTACAGGCTCCCATAGCAATAACATATTTTGGTTCGGGCATTTGTTCATATAATCGAACTAAAGAAGGAGCCATTTTCATAGTTACTGTGCCCGCTGTTAAAATTAGGTCTGCCTGCCTAGGACTCGATCGTGGTACTAGTCCATAACGATCAAAGTCGAATCGTGATCCTATTAATGAAGCAAATTTCGAAGCAACAACTAGTACCATAGAGAAGTGGCCATAAACTGGATAATTTTGACCAATTTGAAAGATCATTTAATGTAGTTGAAATAACTGAATTTTTTGTTGTTTGATCCAGTAAGGGAAACTCAATGGAATTCATAATTGTCTCAATGTTTTTTTTAATTGTCTAAATAGTCAAGAATTAAGACCATTCTAATACCCCCTTTCGCCATGCATAAACTGAACCAACAATTAAGATAAGCACGAATATGAAAGCTTCTATAAATACGGATATCCCTAATACATCGAAACTCATTGCCCATGGATAAAGAAAAACTGTTTCAATCAAAAAAACAAAAAAAATGAGAGCAAACATATAATAACGGATTCTAAATTGTAACCAAGCATCGCCTATGGGTTCTATTCCCGATTCATAAGTAGAAAATTTCTCAGGTCCCTTGCTAATTGGGGCTAAAATTCCAGAAATTAGAAATGCCAAAATAGGAATAAAACTTGATATTATTAGAAATGCCCAAAAAATATCATATTCGTAAAGCAGAAACATAAACGTACTCCTCTGAGTGTAGAAAATATACCGAATTAATATTAATTATTAGTCTAAAGTCTAAATTTTTTTAGACTAGTATCTGAATATACTAATATTAGTATTATTCTATCGAATATTAATATGTTTGGATAGAAA
Organism: Mucuna pruriens; assembly: GCA_025330945.1. Taxonomy (NCBI): domain Eukaryota; kingdom Viridiplantae; phylum Streptophyta; class Magnoliopsida; order Fabales; family Fabaceae; genus Mucuna; species Mucuna pruriens. Next base: position 9,673 of record JAENHJ010000118.1, read on the forward strand.
TTTACAAATTCTTTCTATTCTATTATTAATATCTTAGTAATAGTATTAGTAATGAGAGATATTCGATTGTAAATATTATTAGTATCTGTAGGAATATTAGGGCTATACGGACTCGAACCGTAGACCTTCTCGGTAAAACAAATCAAACTGATTATTATCGAAATGATTTGAATTGTTTTAAAAACCCAACGTGCATTTTTTTTTTTTTTTTTTGCATTGAGTTTTTTTCATTAACTGATAGAAATATCAGTTAGTCTACCATCTTTTTATTGACTTTTGATTTTATTTTATTGACAGAAATAAATAAAGAGATGATTATATGCTCTGATTTGTTTATTTGGATTACAATCTAAGAGCACTACCAAAGTGTTTCAAAGAAAGATTATCTTGACGTAGGTCTGCTTCTGGCTTAGATCAACTTAAGTTAAATGGACTCTCTATCTACCTACTAAAATAAAAATATAAGATAGGAAATGACACTTCATACACCTTAAAGTTCATAAGCTAGGAAGAAAGGATAATTTTTTTAGGTCCCTATACCCACTATGCCTAGCATTGACGAGAAATGGGTATTCACCTTATCAATATCTCAAATCAATGATGGATTCTATTTTATGGCTAAACCCTTTGTCTGGCTATTGTTCTCTTTTTTTTGTTCCTTAAAATGGAGTAAGACATCGATTTCTTACTATAAGATAAACTTTTTTGATTACAAGATGGACTCCTGAAAAAAAAAAACATTGGCGCTCGTGTAAACGAGGTGCTCTACCTAACTGAGCTATAGCCCTTGTGCTTTTGATACATATTTTATCATAGTATGTAGATAATTTATTGTCAAGATGAATATTAGATGATCCAATCCCTTGGATTGATATTGCGCTGATATTGCTTATAAATAATATTACATTTATAATTAATTGATCTGATACCTAGATAGGTACCTTCCATTTTTGGGGGGGTGATAAATGACCTACTTAACTCAGTGGTTAGAGTATTGCTTTCATACGGCGGGAGTCATTGGTTCAAATCCAATAGTAGGTAAGGTATAGTTAGAACTTATTAGATACCATTGACTCTGGTATCTAATAAGTTCACCTTTTTATTTTCTATCTTTTTTACTGTTTAATTTTCCATTTTTGAATTATTCGGATACTCGGACGCATAAACTTGTTACGAAATCACATTGATAGCTTCTACTCGTGTCCTAGCTCGTCTAAGAGCTAGATTTGCTTCAATTGTTTGTCTCTTACCTTCAGCCTTATTCAAATTATCTTCTGCTATTTCAAGAGTTTGCTGTGCTTCTTGTAGATCAATGTCACTACCCTTCTCCGCATCATTTACTAAAACAGTGATCTCATTATTGTTTATTCTAGCAAAACCACCCATCAGAGCCATCGTTAACCATTGATCTTTAAGTCGTATTCTCAAAATACCTATATCTACAGCTGAGGCAATAGGCGCATGATTTGGTAATACTCCAATTTGTCCGCTATTAGTAGGTAAAATGATTTCTTTCACTTCTGAATCCCAAACAATTCGATTGGGGGTCAGTACACAAAGATTTAAAGTCATTTCTTCAATTTGCTCTCCATTTCTAAGTTTGTAGCCTTCGCAGTAGCTTCATCGATATTACCTACTAAATAAAAGGCTTGTTCGGGAAGATCATCTAATTCTCCAGAAAGAATCAATTTAAACCCTCTAATTGTTTCTGCTAGACCAACATATTTCCCCGGCGAACCAGTAAAAACTTCTGCGAAAAAAGGTTGTGATAAGAAACGCTCTATTTTTCGTGCTCTTGCTACGGTTAAGCGATCTTCTTCGGATAATTCGTCCAAGCCAAGGATAGCTATAATATCTTGAAGTTCTTTATAACGTTGTAAAGTTTGTTTAACTCTTTGCGCAGTCTCATAATGTTCTTCACCAACGATCCGAGGTTGGAGCATAGTTGACGTTGAATCTAAAGGATCTACTGCTGGATAGATACCTTTGGCCGCTAATCCTCTTGATAGTACAGTAGTAGCATCTAAATGTGCAAATGTTGTGGCAGGGGCGGGATCGGTTAAATCGTCTGCGGGTACATAAACTGCTTGAATAGAAGTTATGGACCCTTCTTTGGTAGAAGTAATTCTTTCTTGTAAAGAACCCATTTCAGTACTAAGAGTGGGTTGATAACCCACAGCGGAGGGCATTCGACCCAATAAGGCAGATACTTCAGATCCTGCTTGGACGAAACGGAAGATATTGTCGATAAATAGAAGTACGTCTTGTTCATTGACATCTCGAAAATATTCTGCCATAGTTAGGGCAGTTAAACCAACTCTCATACGAGCTCCGGGCGGTTCATTCATTTGACCGTATACTAGAGCTACTTTGGATTCTGCAATATTTTGTTCATTAATTACTCCGGATTCTTTCATTTCCATATAAAGATCATTTCCCTCACGAGTACGCTCACCTACTCCGCCAAATACAGATACACCTCCATGAGCTTTGGCAATGTTATTGATCAATTCCATAATGAGTACTGTTTTACCCACTCCAGCTCCACCGAAAAGTCCTATTTTTCCTCCACGGCGATAGGGAGCTAAAAGATCAACTACTTTTATTCCTGTTTCAAAAATAGATAATTTTGTATCTAATTGGATAAAGGCAGGCGCAGATCTATGAATGGGAGATGTTGTGCGAGTATCTACAGGACCTAAATTATCAATAGGCTCTCCAAGCACGTTGAAAATTCGTCCTAAAGTTGCTCCGCCTACTGGAACACTTAGGGGAGCTCCTGTGTCAATCACTTCCATTCCTCTCATTAGACCATCTGTAGCACTCATAGCTACAGCTCTAACTCTATTATTTCCTAATAATTGCTGTACTTCACAAGTCACGTTAATTTGTTGACCAACTGTATCTCGACCTTTAACTACGAGAGCGTTGTAAATATTAGGCATCTTGCCTGGGGGAAAAGCTACATCTAGTACCGGACCAATTATTTGGGCGATACGTCCCATTTTTTTTTTTCAAGTGCAGAAACTTCAGGACCAGCAGTAGTAGGATTTATTCGCATATAAAAATATATCCATTTTTTTCCGAAAAATTTTTGAAATCCAAAATAAATGTTCGATAACAAAACAAGTTGATCGGTTAATTCATTGTTAATTCATTAATTCAATAAATAAGAAATGGGAGTTAGTACTCTATTTTTTGGTACCATCCAACCAATCCAATTAAATTCAATTGTTTACTTAATTACTTATTCAATTTCAATGATTAAATTATTAAGTTCACTCAAGTCATTTTTAAAATTTCAATTGGATAAAATCTTTCGAAAGTCTTTTTTTTTTTTTCTATCATTATAGACAATATTATCTATATTCTCTATGGAATTCGAACCTGAACCTTATTTACAATTCATTTTTTCTATCTCATTAGCTTTCCTATTTCATCAGTAGACAATTTATACTTAGCATATTTTTTTACCTTTTTTTTTTTCTTTTCCGGGGAGAAGTCTGCCTATTTTTACATTTAGGATTTACATATACAACATATATCACTGTCAAGATCAAGAGTGAAATTTTTTTTAGATTAGATATCTCGATTCTAAATCAAAAAAAAAAGCATAAGAGATTCGAAATTGAAAAAAAAAAAAAAACAAAGATTGGGTTGCGCCATACATATGAAAGAGTATACAATAATGATGTATTTGACAAATCAAATACCATCGTTTAATAATATAATAACGAACCTTTGGAATTAATTGATAATATTAGTTGATTATTTGTAAAAGATTCCTGTGAAGTAAAAGATTTAATTAACTCCTAAGTCATGTCGAGTAGACCTTGTTGTTTCGAGAATTCTTAATTCATGAGTTGTAGGGAGGATTTATGTCACCACAAACAGAGACTAAAGCAAGTGTTGGGTTCAAAGCTGGTGTTAAAGATTATAAATTGACTTATTATACTCCTGACTATGAAACCAAAGATACTGATATCTTGGCAGCATTCCGAGTAACTCCTCAACCCGGAGTTCCGCCTGAAGAAGCAGGTGCCGCGGTAGCTGCCGAATCTTCTACTGGTACATGGACAACTGTATGGACCGATGGGCTTACCAGTCTTGATCGTTACAAAGGACGATGCTACCACATCGAACCTGTTGCTGGAGAAGAAAATCAATATATTGCTTATGTAGCTTATCCCTTAGACTTTTTTTTGAAGAAGGTTCTGTTACTAACATGTTTACTTCCATTGTCGGTAATGTATTTGGGTTCAAGGCACTGCGCGCTCTACGTCTGGAGGATTTACGAATCCCTACTTCTTATATTAAACTTTTTCCAAGGTCCGCCTCATGGCATCCAAGTTGAGAGAGATAAATTGAACAAGTATGGCCGTCCCCTATTAGGATGTACTATTAAACCTAAATTGGGGTTATCCGCTAAGAATTACGGTAGAGCAGTTTATGAATGTCTTCGCGGGGGACTTGATTTTACCAAAGATGATGAAAATGTGAATTCCCAACCATTTATGCGTTGGAGAGACCGTTTCTTATTTTGTGCCGAAGCGATTTATAAAGCACAGGCTGAAACAGGTGAAATCAAAGGGCATTACTTGAATGCAACTGCAGGTACATGCGAAGAGATGATAAAAAGAGCCGTATTTGCCAGAGAATTAGGCGTTCCTATCGTAATGCATGATTATTTAACAGGGGGATTCACTGCAAATACTAGTTTGGCTCATTATTGCCGTGATAATGGTCTACTTCTTCATATACATCGTGCAATGCATGCAGTTATCGACAGACAAAAGAATCATGGTATGCACTTTCGTGTACTAGCTAAAGCGTTACGTTTATCTGGTGGAGATCATATTCACGCTGGTACCGTAGTAGGTAAACTTGAAGGGGAAAGAGAAATCACTTTAGGTTTTGTTGATTTATTACGTGATGATTTTGTTGAAAAAGATCGAAGTCGCGGTATTTATTTCACTCAGGATTGGGTTTCCCTACCTGGTGTTCTGCCTGTTGCTTCGGGAGGTATTCACGTTTGGCATATGCCTGCTCTGACGGAGATCTTTGGAGATGATTCTGTACTCCAATTTGGCGGAGGAACTTTAGGACATCCTTGGGGAAATGCACCCGGTGCTGTAGCTAATCGAGTAGCTCTTGAAGCATGTGTACAAGCTCGAAATGAAGGACGTGATCTTGCTCGTGAAGGTAATGAAATTATTCGTGAGGCTTGCAAATGGAGTCCTGAATTAGCTGCTGCTTGTGAAGTATGGAAGGAGATCAAATTTGAATTCCCAGCAATGGATACTTTGTAATTTAGTAATTACCATTAATTGCAATTAAACTCGGCCCAATCTTTTCCTAAAAGGATTGAGCCGAATACAATACAAAGATATTTATTGTATGTATATATATTATTTATATTTGAATATATTTTTTTTTTTTTTTTTTTGTTTCGTGTTAGAATAGAAACATAGTAAGCAGACGAGATTTTACAAAAAAAGTTATTAGAATTTCTAAGGGAAAGGGTTCTTTCGTTTTTCGATGTGAATTTCACATACATAGGGGGGGGTTGCTCATTTTTTTTCTATATTCAATTTATATTTTCATATTTTATATTTCTATAATTTTTTTTTTTTAAGTTTTTAGTTTAGAATATAATCCAATTTATATTTAAAGAATTTTTGTTATAAATTTAAATAATTATAACATAATAATAAATAATAATAGAATTCATAATATTTAAAATATAAAATAATAAAAAAAAAAAGATAAAATGAAATATTAATATTTCATTTTATTTTTTATTTTATTCGTTTGTTTCAATTGTATTCTATTTTTTCAATACTAATATTGACAACAATGTATCAAATAAATATAATCCGATCGTGAATAAATTGATCAATTTACTCACGTTAAATAGGCTTTTTTTACTTCATCAAATGGTAGGTTCGTTAGATTTTCTGCGATACAAAAACAAGAAAAATTCTTTTTTTTTTGATTGAAAGGTAATTAATTGTATTTGAAGGGTAAATAAAATTGAAGGGTAAATAAAAAAAAATAATAATATATATATAATATATAATTAATATAAATATATAATAATTATATATAATAATAAATATAATAATAGTAATGTATAACAATGTATAACATAGTAGATAAAGAGGTGGTCTATCATTTTTTATTTTTTTAGAAAATTTTTAGAAAATTTTTTGTTTTATCTGTTCATTTGTATGTTGAGAATCAATTCGCCTTCGACATTTTGAGTTTTTTTCGATTTTTTTATGTCTAATATTTTATTAGACAATTCAATCTTTTATTTGTATTGTTTTTTATTGCGATTGGATATACACACCCATCCTATTTATTTATAAATTTATTTTTAAATTGTATTGGGGTTGCTAACTCAATGGTAGAGTACTCGGCTTTTAAGAGCGACTTATTTTTTTTACACATTTCTATGAAGCAATTGGTTCATCCATACCATCGGTAGAGTTTGTAAAACCACGACTGATCCAGAAAGGAATGAATGGAAAAAGTAGCATGTCGTATCAATGACGAATTCTAAAAATATTTCACTCTTATTGGTATTGGATCCGGCTCCAATTTTTGTTTGAATTTTTGGCTCGGAACGCAAAAAAAATTCAGTTGGGTTTAATTAATAAAGGGATAGAGCTTTGCGGCTCCAATTAATTATAGGGAAACTAAAAGTAACGAGCTTTCATTTTTTTTTTATTTGAATGATTACCCCATCTAATTGTACGTTAAAAAAAGAGATTAGTGCTTGATGTGGGAAAAGCTTTTCCTGTGAATGGATTATTTTTTCTTTTTTTATGAGTCCTAACTATATAGCTATTTTCCATTATATTTGGGGGTAGCGGTAAATGTGTAAAAAGAAAGAGTATATCGATAAAGATATTTTTTTCCAAAATCAAAAGAGCGATTGGGTTGAAAAAAAAAAATAAAGGATTCCTAACTAGCTTGTTATCCTAGAACAAAAATTAGGTGGAAAAAGTGATTAGAGAGAGTCCGTTGATTGGTTTTACTTGTTTTCTAGGTATCTATCTATATTTCTAGGTATCTATCTATATATATATAATTATATATAATAGAATTATATATAATATTATATATAATAGAATTCGTTTTTTATTAAAATGAATGAATATTAAAATGAATAATTAAAATGAATATATATATATAATTAGAATTTCCTGTTTTGACCGTATCGCACTATGTATCATTTGATAATCCAATGAATCTCTGATTCTTTGTTTGACCAAATAGAATTTTATAAATGGAGGAATATCGAGTATATTTTGAACTCCATAGATCTCGTCACCAGGATATCCTATACCCACTTTTTTTTTTCGGGAGTCTATTTATGGACTCGCTTATGGTCATGGATGCATTTTTTTTGTAGAAAATGTAGGTTATAACAATAAATTTAGTTTACTAATTATAAAACGTTTAATTACTCGAATGTATGAACAGACTCCTTTTATCATTTTGCTTAATGATTCTAACAAAAATCCTTTTTGGGGTTATAACAATAATTTTTATTCTCAAATTATATTAGAAGTTTTTTGTTGTCGTCGTGGAGATTCTATTTTCCCTACAATTATTTATTTCTTCCTTAAAGGAGTTAGAAATCGTAAAATCTTATAATAATTTGCGATCAATTCATTCCATTTTTCCCTTTTTCGAAGGTCAATTTATATATTTAAATCATGAGTCAGATATACGAATACCCTACCCTATCCATCTGGAAATCTTGGTTCAAATCCTTCGATATTGGATAAAAGATGTCTCTTTCTTTCATTTATTAAGG
>JAENHJ010000118.1:25000-27500 GCA_025330945.1 Mucuna pruriens
CTGAGGTTATCGAAAAAAAAAAGATTTGTCTAAGTCACTTTCCAAGTTTCTTTTTTTTTGTCCAAGTTTCTTCTCTTTTTGTCTAACTCACTTTTTTTTTTCTTTGTGAGTTTCGGGGGGGTATTCCCATTCATAGGTCCGAGATCCACATCTATGAATTGAAAGGTCCGAATGATCCACTCTGTAATCAGTTATTAGAATCAATAGGTCTTCAAATCTTTCATTTGAAAAAATGGAAACCCTTATTATTGGATGACCAAGATACTTCCCAAAAATCGAAATTCTTGATCAATGGAGGGACAATATCACCATTTTTGTTCAATAAGATACCAAAGTGGATGATTGACTCATTCCATACTAGAAAGAATCGCAGGAAATCTTTTGATAACACAGATTCCTATTTCTCAATGATATCCCACGATCCAGACAATTGGCTGAATCCCATGAAACCATTTCATAGAAATTCATTGATATACTCTTTTTATAAAGCAAATCGACTTTCGATTGAATGAATAATCAATATCACTTCTGCTTCTATTGTAACAAAAGATTCCCTTTTTATGTGGAAAAAAGGCCTGTATCAATAATTATGATTTTACGTATGGACAATTCCTCAATATCTTGTTCATTCGCAACAAAATATTTTCTTTTTGCGATGGTAAAAAAAAAACGTGCTTTTTTTGGAGAGAGATACTATTTCACCAATCGAGTCACAGGTATCTAACATATTGATACCTAACGATTTTCCGCAAAGTGGCAACGAAGGGTATAACTTGTACAAATCTTTCCATTTTCCAATCCGATCCGATCCATTCGTTCGTGGAGCTATTTACTCGATCGCAGACATTTCTGGAACACCTCTAACAGAGGGACAAATAGTCCATTTTGAAAGAACTTATTGTCAACCTCTTTCAGATATGAATCTACCTGATTCAGAAGGGAAGAACTTGCATCAGTATCTCAATTTCAATTCAAACATGGGTTTGATTCACACTCCATGTTCTGAGAAATATTTACCATCCGAAAAGAAGAAAAAACGGAGTCCTTGTCTAAAAAAAATGCCTTGAGAAAGGGCAGATGTATAGAACCTTTCAACAAGATAGTGTTTTTTTCAACTCTCTCCAAATGGAATCTATTCCAAACATATATACCATGGTTCCTTACCTCAACAGGGTACAAATATCTAAATTTCATATTTTTAGATACTTTTTCAGACCTATTGTCGATACTAAGTAGCAGCCAAAAAAATTTTATCCATTTTTCATGATATTATGCATGGGTCAGATATATCATGGCGAATTCGTCAGATTCCATTGTGGAAGACACAATGGAATCTGATAAGTGAGATATGGAATCTGATAAGTGAGATTCCGAGTAATTGTTTACATAATCTTCTTCTGTCCGAAGAAATTATTCATCGAAATAATGAGTTACTATTGATATCGACACATCTGAGATCGCTAAATGTTCAGGAGTTCCTCTATTCAATCCTTTTCCTTCTTCTTGTTGCTGGATATCTCGTTCGTACACATCTTCTCTTTGTTTCTCGAGTCTATAGTGAGTTACAGACAGAGTTCGAAAAGGTCAAATCTTTGATGATTCCATCATACATGATTGAGTTGCGAAAACTTCTAGATAGGTATCCTACATCTGAACTGAATTCTTTCTGGTTAAAGAATCTCTTTCTAGTTGCTCTGGAACAATTAGGAGATTCTCTAGAAGAAATACGGAGTTTTGCTTTTGGTGGCAACATGCTATGGGGTGGTGGTCCCGCTTATGGGGTCAAATCAATACGTTCTAAGAAGAAATATTGGAATCTCATCGATCTCATAAGTATCATACCAAATCCCATCAATCGAATCGCTTTTTCGAGAAATACGAGACATGTAAGTCATACAAGTAAAGCAATCTATTCCTTGATAAGAAAAATAAAAAACGTGAATGGTGATTGGATTGATGATAAAATAGAATCCTGGGTCTCGAACAGCGATTCGATTGATGATAAAGAAAGAGAATTCTTGGTTCAGTTTTCTACCTTAACGACAGAAAAAAGGATTGATCAAATTCTATTGAGTCTGACTCATAGTGATCATTTATCAAAGAATAACTCCGGTTATCAAATGATTGAACAACCGGGAGCAATTTACTTACGATACTTAGTTGACATTCATAAAAAGTATCTAATGATTTATGAGTTCAATACATCCTGTTTAGCAGAAAAACGGATATTCCTTGCTAATTATCAGACAATTATTTATTCACAAACCCTGTGGGGGGCTAATAGTTTTCATTTCCCATCTCATGGAAAACCCTTTTCGCTCCGCTTAGCCCTACCCCCCCCTAGGGGTATTTTAGTGATAGGTTCTATAGGAACTGGACGATCCTATTTGGTCAAATACCTAGCGACAAACTCCTATGTTCCTTTCATTACAGTATTTCTGAACAAGTTCCTGGATAACAAGCCTAAGGGTTTTGTTATTGATGATAGTGACGATATTGA